>JAJLWU010000041.1:0-42483 GCA_030570855.1 Tardiomyces digboiensis | reverse complement strand
GTGATTGCCGTCACCAAGGGTAAAGGTTTCGAGGGTGTCACTGCCCGTTGGGGTACCAAGAAGCTTCCCCGTAAGACCCACCGTGGTCTGCGTAAGGTCGCCTGTATCGGTGCTTGGCACCCGTCGCACGTCCAGTGGACCGTTGCTCGTGCCGGTCAGGACGGTTACCACCACCGTACCTCTGTCAACCACAAGATCTACCGGGTTGGCAAGGGTGACGACAAGTCGAATGCTTCGACCGAGTTTGACCGCACTGAGAAGGCCATCACCCCCATGGGTGGCTTTGTCCGATACGGTGAGGTCAACAACGATTTCCTCATTCTCAAGGGTTCGATCCCTGGTGTTAAGAAAAGAGTTGTCACTGTCCGCAAGTCGCTGCGCACCCACACCTCGCGCAAGGCTCTGGAGAAGGTTACTCTCAAGTGGATCGATACTGCCTCCAAGTTCGGAAAGGGTCGTTTCCAGACTCCTGCCGAGAAGCATGCTTTTATGGGTACTCTCAAGAAGGAGCTTGCCAACTAAAATGCACCCCCTTATGTATAAAATGTAATGGTAGGATGGATGTTTTTTCTACTACGGGATTAGACGGTTGGTCACTACTTTTGAACAACGCTGTAGATTTAAGTTCTTTGTCTTGTTACGGGCCCGGTCGTTACCATGGGCAATAATTTAATGGGATTGAGGGCGTTGTCCAGCAGTTTTTATTCTTGTAACGCTGGCGTAAAATTCAAATGACTCTATTAAACAGTATTGCAAAAAAGTAGGAGCTGCAAGTGTGGTCAAAATTTCTAGATTCAATTTCACTGTGCTCAGGTGGCCCTTACTATGCACGGCTCCGAGTCTGTAACTCAGTTTTCATGGGTTAGGTTTATTGCTCTGACAACAGAGCCTTTGTGAGTGCGGCTGCCCTGTATAAAGATATATGGTCGCATGAGTCTTTTTGTAAGACCTGACTTTCTCGTGGCCGCCGAGAGTATACCTGTCGACGAATTCAAGGAGACTATTTCTACGGCAGGTCAACCGGATTCCGTTGCGAACCGTAGTGCGACCCATGGAAATCCCGATATACGCCGAGCGTCTAAGTCAGAGTCTTATAATGATTCGCCGTATCCATTGGGGAACCGCTCAAGTCTTGATGGCAGTGGTAACTAACGCCCATGTGGGTCAGGCAGTTATGTGCGCTCACTCGCAAGGGTGCCAGGCACCGTGACGTCGATAGGCCGGAATCCACGTTGATCCGGTTAGGGTGCTGCGTCGTGTAATGTATAAATACTGCCTGCGTCGGAGAGTTTGAAGCAATAGAAACGAGAATCATGACCCGCCAGAGCGAGAAATCGCCCATCTTTCTGGCTACACACCCCCGTGCCATGTCGACGGCCCTGGAGCGCAGCTTCATGACCAGACCCGACGTCCGCTGCATGCACGAGCCATATGGCGATGCATTTTACTTTGGGCCCGAGCGCCTGTCAGACCGATACTCGGCACAACAGCGAGCCAGCTCCAAATACAGCGAAACTACATATGCACATGTCACCAAAGACATTCTGGATCAGTCGTCTGGCCGCCGGACTTTCATCAAGGATATGGCACAGTATGTGATTCCATCCGACGGCAAGGCGTCAGTGGCCCCGTCCCTCGGTGGTAATGGCCACGAGAAAGGCAACTCGACAGTTCTGCCGCGACAAATCCTTGACAAGTTCAAATTTTTCTTTTTGGTCCGCCCGCCTCATAAAAGTGTTCCAAGCTACTACAGGTGCTGCATCCCTCCTCGAAGCGCCACTACTGGGTTTGATCACTACAGGCACAGCGAGGCGGGTTTCCGTGAGTTACGCATTTTGTACGATTATCTTGTAGAAAATGGCCAAACGCCGCTGGTTGTGGATGCCGAAGATATTGTGCGGGATCCAGAGCAGACTATCAAGGCAATTTGCGAGGCGGTTGATTTGGACTTTGACCCTGCGATGCTCAGCTGGGACAAGGACCAAGACGTCATTGATACATTTCAAAAATGGAACGGTTGGCATACTGATGTGCTATCGTCCAAGGGCTTTGAAAAGGGTGAGATCTGCGAGTTCAAGATCGACTGGGACGCTTGGGAAAAAGAATGGGCTGCCAAATACGATGAAAAGGGTGTTGAAATCATCCGTGATTCTGTCAAGAAGAGCCTGGATGATTACCTATATTTGCGCCAGCACAAGTTTCAGCTTAAATAATTAGCATTAAGAATTTGTGAATACATTAATCCACGCAATACATGACAAGCTATCGTGGAAAATAAATACTGCCGTTCACCTAGCAGTGGCTGGCTATGACAAATGCAGGATACTTCTAAAGGACACGCAGCGTAACGGGCCATGGCAGATGCCTCTAAAGGACACACAGCGTAGCAGGCTATGACAGATACCTCTAAAGGACACGCAGTCTATGACAGATGCAAGATACCTCTAAGGGCCACACAGCGGTTATCAACTCAAGCATGAAACTGGCGTTCCCATTCCAAGAATTCCACGAGGTCCTCGAGATCAGCGAGTCGTTCCCGTAGGAGCCACACATCAATGGCAGCATCCACACCCGCATCGTCAAGAGCATCCAGTGGTAGTTCTGGGACAGCAGTTTTCTGTGTATTCAGCCTAGCGCTAGCGGCAGCGGCGTCTAGTCTCTTGACTCCAAATGACTTTTTCGGTGATGGGGTATTGCTGCAGCGTTCAGAGAGTGCGCGACGCTTTGTGATCTTTGTGGCGAGAAGAGACGGCGTTAGAGGTGTAGACGGCGGCCGCTTTTGTTTGCGTGGCTTGGGAGTCATAGTCTGTTCGCCATAGATTTCAGGAACGAGCGCGGGTTCTCGCAAAGTTCGAGGCGGTGGCTTGGCGAATATCTGAGTCCAGCCGGCTTGTTCATTTTCATCTCCAGCTTCACAGATCGGTGACAAGATTTTGTCGTTAGCACGAGGGCCAAGCGCCTCGGATAGACTTGCCGCTAGGCCGGGCGTAAAGATCTCTGCCGGCCGAACTGGCCTAGGTGTTGACAGATCAATAAGTGCTTCCATTTTCGAATCGTTGCAAGGCGCTGTTTTTCCTAAACACGTTCAGTAATCGAATTTGTGTGCAATGCTTTGATAGTTTGTATATAGTGGGTGGTGTGCGGCTGAACAGTCTGCCGCCAGGATCGGCAATTTGTCAACAAACATCCAAGAGAACTCGCGTTCTAACCATCACAGCCGGGGACTATTATGACATACGATATGCTGGCAATGACACAGACCATGGAAGCAGCGGGGAACAAGGAAAGTATTTTTGACAAACGAATGCACGCTGGACTACGCAATAAGGAGAACGTGGTGTTGAATGCAGCTCGTAACAAGGAGAATATGGCTTTGGACAAACGGGTGCTGGAGGTAGTGAGCAATAAGGAGAATATTCCTCCTCCAAATTCGCCGACGGTGCACCGGCGGCTTGACAGAAAGCGGACTCCGTTAGCAGACATTTCTGCAGCTGATGGAACCGGTAGAGACATGTCAAAGGGCACGACTCCAAAGCGGACTTTTGTCATCTATGATGTGAGTACTTTTTCAAGGCAAAATTTACAGAGGGCCACACTACGATATGGTGTCCCTAATGCGATGCCGTGGCGCATGAACATAACTAACTGTAGACTCATATTGCACCGAAACCTAGAGAAAAGGGGCCCAGCTTTAGCAGAATCCAACAGACAACAACAAGAAAGACGTCGCTATTACGATAATTGCGCTCGTCTACAAATGTACATTAGACCACCAACCTTTTCTAGGCAAATTTCCTCGAGAAATAGCTCAAAGGAATATGATACCGCATCGCCTGGCGTTGTTCGCCCAGGCTATCATAAGAATTGTATGCCAATTAATGACAATACTCCAAGCTCTGTCACCGTTCATTATTCTGTAGGATCATCGTCCAGCTCCTCTCGTTGCCATCGTGGAAAGAGAGCGCGTTCACTCATCGTCCAGCTCCTCTGTCTCATAGTCATCATCCTCCTGCTGGACTGAGTTGACATCATTTGCACTCGATCCTTTCATGCGCTCTGTCAGATACCGATTGATGCTCTGCTGGATGGCCATAATCTCCACTCTAAGACGGCCGAGGCGGGAGTTTGACGGCAACGTCATTCCATCTCTGTCTGTATCGGGGTATCTTCGGGCGCAGTCAATGCTGTTGAAGACTTGAGTCGTATCTGGAGCTTTGTATTCCGCCACTATGCCAGCCATGATCTCGCTAATGTTATAACTTTTCCAGGGCGTTGACTATTGATTGCAAAGTTCAGGGCAGCGGCTAAATTCCATATGCAACAAAGATTGCACACCTATAAGATTTAATATGGACACAGTTTTCATCATCAAAAAGCAAAAAAAAAACGAAAACATCAACTCTTGCTTAATCATCATCAGCAGACTCATGGGTATCACCACATTCTTTGGTGATCGGGTGAGTAGCGTTACTGTTGGCCCCTGCCTGGAAACTATCCTTGAAGGCTTTCACAGCCTAGAGCAGCCATTACGCGGTACAAGTTTATTAGTTGACTAGATGTTGTAATTTAGAGTGACTGGAACGAGCCAAGACAAATTGACTTTGTGCCGCACAGCTTCCACAGGCGGCAACCGTAATATGCTTCTGCATAAGATCAACTACCTGAGATTATCTCGCTCCTGTTATACTGCTCCATAGTCGGGCCCCGTACAGTCGGTTCAACGACGGGTTTTGTTTCGAGTCTGTTTGGGCACTATGATTGCGCTTAAAGCCGCATTCGGTGCAAGTCTAAATGCAAAAGATCGGCGCTTGGCAGCACAGGTTGCTTCCGCGCAACAACGCTTTTGTGGACAAGATGGTCATTAGTACCTCATGATAATAGTAGCATTCACCGTCGATCCGAGATATACCCCATCGCCGTCATCACAACTGCTTCCAGCCGGTGTAGCCTGCGCACTGAGACATCTAGGGACTTGAGCTCCTCGATCCCTTGTACTCTCGCGATCCCATCCTTCTAGTCAAAGTCTGATCCTAGAAAGTAGCGCTTTTTGCGAGGGTTAACAACGCCAGCATTCATATCTTTAACAAGGTCCAAGGCAGTGTCTGACGTGACTGTCATAAGGTCCATCTTGATCAGCATTTAGGCGTGGCAGCCGCACGTGCAAGCACGGCTGGGTCCACCGCGGTTGAAGTACTCAGGTGGCCGGATACTGGTGTGATCCGGACTTGATCTGGAATTGTGCGTTGTCGACATGGTCAGAATAACAGACGAAACGACGACTCTGGAGAAGGCCGGACTCGGTCTGGCTGTTCTAGAGCTGTGTAAGTTGGCGAAACTGTGAGTGTATGAACCTGAAAACTAACACAATAGCATGGGCTACCCTCGAGACCACACTCCAATATTGCACGATAGGCACTAGTCGCCGTGGCTCTTATTCGCAGGTGCTCAAGAACAGCCTAATTCACAAGATGATGTCGACTATCAACGTTGGCCAAGTGAGGTACGTGTTGTATGGACGTCAGCTGTTGTGGGTATACTAACTGCAGGCTGTTGCTGAAACCGATCCCTCTGGAGAAAGAGCTAGCCAAGCACGTACACAGATACCGCGACCTCAATAATTATAACGGGAGTTATGAAGTCGAAGGCGCTAATGCTCGTTGGCTGGTCGAAGCTCCAAACCGCACAAAGAGTGACCCCGTATTCCTGTATATCCATGGTGGCGGTTACGTGTTCAAGACAGACTCGTCTCAGATCAAGTACATGGCTAAACTATACAGGCTTCTGGGCAACAAGCGACTCAGTATTTTATGCGTTGACTACTCGGTTACGCCTCAGAATATATATCCTGATCAGCTGAAGGAAGGAGTGGCGATATATAAGAAACTCACCGAAGTGGACGGCTGCGATAAAGTGATTATTTTCGGTGATTCGTGCGGATGCAATTTAGGCATCGCTTTGATGGCACTTTCCAAGCATGCAAATAAAGACTTGTCGGAGCCCATCGAGCCTCTCAAGCCAGCATATGGTGCTATTTTATGCTCTCCGTGGGTCAATTTACAAGCAGACCCAGTTGGGTCCTATGTACAGCAAAAGGACACCGATATCCTGAGCCTCGAAATGCTCAACTACTGGGCAGAGTTCTTTTGCGCAGATGAAACCACCCGCAAGTCTGTGTGGGTATCACCAGTCAACTCCGAGTCGTCGCACTGGGAGGGAGCGGTCCCTGCTGACAATACGTTTGTCATCTGGGGCGAGGACGAGGTCATGAAGGACGACTGCAAGAAGTGGGCTGAGACTGCTGGCATCAAACATGTTTATGAGGAACCAGAATCGGTTCACGATTGTATTTTGTCCGGCATTAAAACGCCGGCAACTGCTGCTATCATTGAATTCTGTCACGACATTCTACATGTATAATATATTTATATGGATATATTTGTCACGCGCAGCAGGCTCAGAGTCACTTGGTGCAGCGGTAGATGGTCTGTAATTTAGCCGCCGACAACTTGACATACCATAGACGTAGAAAACCGTTACCGACCAGCGCCGTTGGCTTACCCTGCAAGGAATACGTGGTACCAGCATCTTTTCCACAGCAATCGCCGCAGTTATTGTCGGTTGTAAAAGCTATATAGAGTCTAGCGGCTATCTAAACGGCATCGCAGTGATGATTTGCGGGGATCTCGTGCTCACCAGGGCCCAATTGACTCGAAACCAAGGCTCCTGATACGGCATACTCGGGGCTCGCCGTATCCCCGTGCCGAGGCTAGATCTAGGTAAATTGGCTTAATTCCTTTGACGCAACGGTGAAATTACATAATCCTAAACAGAATCACTTGCAGTCTGTAATCCTGACAATAATTTTCTGGTATCAGGCGTTTGCAACGGCCTTGTGCGGGTTGATCAGTAGCCGGGCCCGAGTTAGGCGTTCGTTGGGTATGGGAAACTCTGACTCGTACCCACTGAGATATTTAATGAAACGCTTCACAGTTGATTCACAAATCCCACACGATCAAAGGAATTACAATATCGACAATGGTTGAAACCTCTGACTTTACTTTAAAGGCTGGCCTTGCTCAGATGCTCAAAGGTGAGTACAGTCTTGCTACATGACGCCAGCCTTTACAGGTGGAAATTCTGGGCCAGCGGCCATTTCGGTTTACAGTGGCATGAGCATTGAATCGATTGCTAACTTACAGGCGGTGTCATCATGGAGTAAGTGAGAATATCCATCGATTTGTAGGACTGGACTCGACGATACTCGAGTGGTGCCCATTCTCAAAGCGGGGGACAATGCCCCGCTCTATGCGCCTTATTCAACTGTTAACACACAGCGTCGTCAATGCCGAACAGGCACAGATTGCTGAGCGTGCTGGAGCCTGTGCTGTCATGGCGCTCGAGCGCGTGCCAGCTGACATTCGTGCCGAGGGCGGTGTCGCCCGTATGAGTGACCCTCAACTGATCAAAGATATCATGAGTGCGTAAGTGAATAGTAGCCCAGGAGCTACTGTGTCTCTCATTAAATGATTTTCAACAAAAACAGATCTGACTCTAGTGTATCTATTCCCGTCATGGCCAAGTGCCGTATTGGCCACTTTGTCGAGGCTCAGATTTTGGAGTCCCTCGGCGTCGACTATATTGACGAGTCTGGTAAGTTTCTTCTGGTAATTCAACTATATAAATATCTCGGATAGGAGCCTGCTGGAAAGTTTTCTGTCTTTGAAGATCTCATTGGTCCGCATCGGATCTTGGCTCGGCATTGGGCATGATTTCCAGGGCAAGGAAAGCTTGAGTCAAATATTGACTCAAAAAGACCAACAAGCGGCGCATGTGCATTCTGCGCATGGAGGATCTCATTTTGATTTTAGCTAAAAAACGCTAACTGCCAGAGGTCCTTACTGTGGCCGATTCCAAGTACCACATCGACAAGAAGGAGTTCAAGGTCCCATACGTGTGTGGTGCAAAGAACCTTGGTGAGGCTCTCCGTCGAATTGAGGAAGGCGCTGCTATGATCCGCTCCAAAGGCGAGGCTGGTACTGGTGACGTTGTCGAGGCTGTCAAACACATCCGCACCATTGACCAAGAGATCAAGCGCGCTGGTTCGTTGTCCGAGATTGAGCTCCATGGTCTTGCTAAGGAGCTAGGCGTTTCATTTTCGCTACTTAAGGAGACTGCTAAGCTTGGCCGTCTGCCGGTGGTCAACTTTGCTGCGTAAGTGTTGTGATATTGTTTTAACTTCAAGAGGTCCAAGATCTAACTATAGTGGAGGTGTTGCTACCCCCGCAGATGCTGCTCTATGCATGCAGCTAGGCGTCGATGGAGTGTTTGTTGGCTCTGGCATCTTCAAGGGTGACAATCCCGAGAAGCGCGCAAAGGCTATTGTCCAGGCTGTCACTCACTACAAGGATGCAAAAGTCCTGGCCGAAGTCTCCACAAACCTTGGCCCGGCTATGGTTGGACGCACGGTGGAGTCACTTCTGGCCACTGAACGTATGGCGCATCGTGGATAACGAGGCTATACTAGCTTCTTTTATAGTAAATAACAAAAAGACTCTGTATGACTACTATAAAAGTACTCATTTACTTGCTCTTCGTCTGGAAGAGGACAGTGAGCTCGCCCTTTGTGATTACTTCATTGAGCCGGGCTTCGGAGGGGCATTTGGGCGGATTCGCGAGAGCCTCTGACACGACAGATTTGTCAGGAGATGCCACTACGGCGCACGCGAGTGTGACAGTCTGGTTTGCAGGGACCTCACCCAGAAACTGGGCTATAACAGTATGCGGGAACATTATGCTGGTGTTGCCGTCGGGCGCATGGCCCCTCGGTTGTCGGGCAACAGATGAGCCAAGATCGATCATTGCTGAGCTGTCGTTGAGTGACTCAACCACAACGCTGTTAGCAGACGTAGTGATACGCTCGTTCTTGTAGGGCGGCCGGGGGAGTGCAAAACCACCTTCAATGGTGCTGAGCTTTCGAGGCGACGAGATTCGGTGAACACGAATCTGCCAAACGCCAGATGGAATGAGGAAAGTCTCGACGTCAACATCGTCCCAAGGGTGCCATTTGGAATAAATGGTGCTCCCTAGCATCCGCACCTCGTCGCAACTCCGACGCACTCTGAAATGCTCGTTGTCATCGCTGAAACCAATCATGCTGTCAAAGACACACCTACCAAACTGCCTGGAATCACTTTCGACGCTGAAGCCGTACCTCGTAGAATAAGAAAACTTCTGATACTTTTCGGCAATCTGGCGCATTTCAGTACGGCGAGGACCTGACGAAATCATTACTGTGTGTCCTGGCTGGTGGCTAATCACAAATCCGGGAACTGGCAACACAGCCAGGCCATTTGACTCTGGCATACCAAGAGCCTTAAAATCCAACGGTTCTTCAGTAGCTCGCCAGAATGGATGCGATTCAGGCAGTATCAGCGCAAATGACATCTTCAACGCCCAATATGGCGACTGTGACGAGTTGTATGCTTCCGACATGAACCGGTTAGGATAGCTGTATCCGACTGTCAACACCCCGCGGTCCAGTTCGCATATCGGCTGAGTCGCCCACCATCTCCAATGACGAAGATACAGCCCCTTAATCTGACCCCATGGAAGACTATCATCCTCACAAACGAGGCCAAGGGCACCCCAGAAAGCACCGCATGCAAAACGGTACGTCAAACTGCGGCCAAACGGCACACACGATCCATCAGAGTCGAACAAGTGGACAAATTGCTTTGCAAACAAAACCGCCCGGTCTATATATCGCTTAGATCTCTCAGGATCCTGTTTTCCTCGGAGTTTGGCATAAATGAGCCCGTAAAAGTGCAACGCAAAAGGGTTGTAGTAGTCAATGGCGAAATCTGCCTCGGGGCTATTTCCGTCGCGGTACCAACCGTCCTGAATGTAGTACTCGTCGACTTCATTCAAGAACGCTTCGGTGAGAGATTTATCAAAATTGTGAATCCCGACAGCTTCTAACCCAAGATCAACAAGAACTCGGAAGAAGCGCCAGTTGCAGATGGGATAGTCATGATTTCGGGCATTGATGAGATACTTTGCTACATCCTCTTTTTCTTTCTCGGTCAAAGGGTCCCAAATAAACTCCTTGTTAAACGATAGAGCACATCCTATAGCAGCTAGCTCTACAAGGATTTGGTCTCTATCTTGAACCGGGCCCCAGTATTCGGGGTGCTCGGGATTCGTTCCATTGACAAGACCTTGCCTGTACTTGTCCCAGTGGTCAAACTTTGCACCACCAGCAACCATTGGCACAATAGCCCAAAGAGGACGTGCAAAGCCCTCAACGTCGCAAGCAGGACGAGTGAAATGGGCACCGGAACAGTCTAGCTGAACGCGGGCATTGCCCTTTGAAAATGCAGACATCAAAGGGTTGATAAGTGCATTTGAAGCATCAATGACATCCTGCCTGGTCTCAAACTTGATGTTTGCAAACGGGTTAAACCGTTGCAAAGGAAAATTGGCAGCAAAATCAGCCATGGTTGCAGTTATGGTCAAACCTGGCGGTTCCCCACGTTATATGGTGTTGACCTGCAGGTGCCCCGCCGTGCGTGGGGCAGCGGTCCACCATCCGCCGGCGGAGCGTGTCCCGCTAGATTATCATAAAACGTCGTGGATACAAATATAAGCAAAAGCAAACTTCATTTAGCCATAACTACATAACAATTCATTAATTAATCCGAGACCAGGTGGCTAGGAGCCACATTTCGCTCAGAGGTCTTGCCACTTAGCGGCGTGAGTTTTCGTTGAGCGATTACCTCTTGAATATCCAGGACCGGGAGATGGGACAGCCTGAGATGCTCATGTGCCATGAACGGCAGCCTTGTAATAAAGTCGGGCAGTAGTTTGAACCCATCCATCGAGATAATGCCATTCTTGACCATCTCCGGAACCAGACTTGACGCAAACTCCGAGCCGAGCACCTCGTCATAATCTCTGACGCGTACAGCGCCATATTTTGTCTCAACTACAACGCATTCCCAAATGCTGTGGGCGAGATCATCAAAGCAGAGTACCGCATTGTGGACAATAGCAGCCTCGCGCACTGTGGGCCACAGGATAAAATCGATCAGAGGATCGTAGCGTCCTTGCTGTTTGAGCTGAAGTTCAGTTGCACGGAATTTGGCTGGAATCATGTCAAATGTTTCTGTGCACGGGACAAAGTGCCACCGGATGATAGGCTTCGGCCAAACATCTGGACCACCAAGAGCATTTGAAAATATCCTAAATCCCGGAAGCATGTCCAGAAGACGTCCACATTCAAAGTTTAGAACTCGCTCAAATGCAGCCATATTCATCGAGGCAACTGTTGATAAGTTCTCCGTGATGGCGTCATAGCATTCGCCGTGAGTCATGAACCCATCATTGTCCTCTCGCCGGGGCCGCCACTGACTCAAATACTCATCGTCAGGAGCACGCTGGTGGACCATCACTGGCGAACGGCCGGATCTAGTTGTTGGCGCCATTGGAAGCTTGAACGCAGCGCGGATCGAGCCGCCGATGCCTCGTCCGTCATACCGGTCCGTTATGCTTGTACTCTGAGGACCGATAGAGCCTCCAGTCACATCCAACGCTTCCTTAATGGATGTGCTAAGACTTGACAGGCGCATGCGCACATCAAGTATACCTGTGGCCAATTTCCGGTTTTTAGTAGACAGATCCATAATTCTCTTTGAACAGATGGCCCCCTTTGAGTTGTCGTCAAGTTTCGAATCTAGAATAGCCTGCATATCTCTCAGATTCCGCTCCATTTCTGCTATTCTCAAGTTCTGACGGAGGCGGTATTTTTTCTGTGACTCCCGATTTTGTACCTTCTTGCGCTTATTGCGCTGGTCTGTGCTATCGTCAACGTCATCCACCTCCCTCTTAGTGGCCACCATCGCTGATATCTCCCTGTGTCCCTGTTCTTCTCTCAGCTGTTGTGGTGGTTCCACACCCAACTGCAACCCCGCCCGTTGATATCAGCGGGTTTATGGTCGGCAAAACGCTCGGATCTTATTCCAGGGCTAGGATGCCGATGGCTCTGTTGGGGGTACGTGTGGAGTAGTCGTAACTCTCACTACGCGTCGCGGTCGTTTGGATAATACGGAATTTCTATCATAATGTCGACGTAACATTTTTTGCGGGCCGGTTGAAAACATGATCGCAAATTGTCTCTCTGTGGATAGACCCTATGTAGTTAGCGGGTATTCTTTTTCAAGTGTATGAAACGCATCTGCGTATTACCGTATTTCACGTCTAGAAGCTACTGGGGCTACTGGTGTCCACACTATGCTCCATTGTAACTTAAACTCTAACTTAGTTCTCCAAGTTGGTGGGGGCGGGGGCGGGGCGAATATCGCCTCGGCACAGAACGAGAGCCCCACTCCCTGCGTGAAAAGTACCGACCGACCGATCTGAATACCAGTTTGTGCAAAATATCTCAGCAGGATTCCCGCCTGCCGTTTGTAAATCTGTGTGCTTTCCCGCATGCCCACTAGTCTTCCGATTCGCCGACAGCTTTTGAGGGAGTTTAAATATTCTTGAACCATTCAAGAATTGACAGAACGCCTTCATTAAATACGATATGAAAGGTGCTGAATTTCAAGGCCCCAACACAAGTACGCTACATCCCCGCGTGAACGCCATACTGCCAAATAACAATATGGGTCAATCCATGCATTTCTACTAGCAAAGATCTGGGGCTGGATAAAGCTTCTGCCGGCGGCCTCCATAATCGCTGCACAAAAGAGCTCCAAACAAGCAAGCGCCCTGCGCAGCCATTGTTGTGGGGCGCCACCATGATGCCTGAAGTCTTGAGCGAATCTGCTGTTATAAAACGCTGCAGGATATGCTGTGAGAAAGTACGAAAATCATCAAATATGGCAAATATTTTAGACGTGCTGTCTGGATCCATCCCTACCAACACGTCTACCAGGAGATAAGGAGGGCACCTTATTTTGTTGGGCATAGCTTCCCCAGACTTTACCAGTTCTCTACACATGAGGTGGGGCGTTATGCAGGTTAGCAGCAATCTTTACCCGTATAGGGCGGAATGAGCAGCCGAAGTTGGTCACACATGTGAGACTGACGTCGGCTTTGCCGGTGGCCTCACATATAAGGTTGGTTTTCTCCACAGCGATCCAAGGGCGGAGAATATTAAAGCATTTACTAAGGAATATTATTACAGCGCGGGGCCCGGGACTAGGGGACAAGCTAGCACAACGTATTGTTTTTATTCAAAAAAGCCTACACGAGCAAGGCAACAAGGCAACGGAGTCTGTTGAATCACCATGTCAGTGACGGACAGCGACCGCGTCAGTAGAAAACGGGCGCAGAACCGGGAGAGCCAGAAAAAGTATAGGGAGAAACAGGCTGCCAGGATCGCCGAACTAGAGCGACGGTTGAGTGTCATGTCCCAGGCTATGGAGTCGTCGAGTGAAAACGGGGATGAAGGAGGAAAGCAGTCGGAAATTATTGTCAAACTAATCGCTGAGAACGACCAGCTCAAGGGCATTGTCCGGGAATTGCAGCGCAAGCTTGGTGTCATGTCTCAAGCCGTTGCTGCAGCCTTGGCTGAGTCTGAAGAAGTAGCTTCGAATCTTACTACTGACGACTCCAGTAGCCCGCCAGCCAGCCAAGATGTGGAAAACAGTGATAGACCATGGATAGACACCGACGATAGCATGCCCATGAGTAGCCACGAAGTATCGTCAACACCATGTCAGCTGAGTTTTGTTGATGACCACCACCAAGCCACATTCTTTCCGCTGGGCGCGCAGCTTGGAGATGTCGATGCCATGTTGGGCGCCCCCAACGCACTAGACAACCTTCTAAGCAAGCTATATGGTGCTGCACCACACCGCCAAGATCCCGGGTATCATTACGTCCGCCAGTCGGCGGCGTGAGCTCTAATTGCATTTTACAGAGCCTCCTGTTTTTCCACTGCGCAAATTTAACGCGCTAGGCATTGGGTATTTATTGTTTAAAGTCAGAGTTGGTTTCTTTGTTGGTAGTTGTAGAATCCGAGTCAGTTTGTGACAAGACTGGCTCTGTATAGTCTTAGACACCTCGGTCTCTCAGGGGCTACGGTTCAAAGACAAATCAAAAGTGTTTCAGCATTTGTCTAAGAACGTACAAAAACCACATATAAGATACAACTAGTCATGCGAGGTGCGGCGTAATTCATGGGCAAAGTGTGCAGATTTGAGCACAGATCTTGCCGCACGTTGGTGGTGGTATAAAACAAAAAATCCCTCGACTAGAAAAATTTTCGCACACCGTTCTCATCAACGTCGAATTATCGCCGCAAGAATGGGTGGTTCTAAAGAAAACTCAGTTAATACTGAAACTTCTCAAATTGCGGACGAAGATGTCCAGCGCTTGGTATGTCCTAAAGGGACAGTACCTTGCTCTATGCACTGCGGGTGCCTCGCTTGCTCTAGCAAACTTGGCTGAGATTATACCGCTGAACTTGATCAGGGTCATTCCTGCGTAAGCAAGTGCTGATTCCAAACAAACTATGATTATCGTTTCCATGTACTCTTTTGATTTTGTCTCGATGAGATTCTGCCTCACAAGGTACGGAGATCACCAGCGAGATGCGGGCCTTGTGCGGTATGATGCATATCACAAGCACTGTCTAGAGATTTGTACAGTTAAAGCTTGAGCAAAGCAAAAGCTTATAATGTACAATTAAATGGGCCGCTAGCTTGACAAGTCTCGATCGAGTGCAATTTGCCCAGAGCTTTCTTGCTGGATAATGGCCATAGCCTGTGCTTGCCTCCAGAAAGCAGACTGTAGACCCCTTACTAACTTTAAAGGAACAATTAGGATACAAGCCTAGCCTTCACCGAGTTTACAACTTGGTGGAGAACTTCTCGGCAAGTTTCTCGGCCATGTATGTGGTGAGCGGCTTGCGGTCCGTCTTTAGCACCGGCTTGTATATAGGTGGCCCTTTTGCGTACTGGGTCACCTATGTCACTGGCGCGCCATTTATAATCATAACAGCTTTGGTATTGGCCGAGGTTTGCTCCAGTTTGCCTGCAGCGGGCTCAATATACTTTTGGGCTGCCCACAGCGGGGGTGACCGCTGGGGAAGGCTGTTCGGCTACGTGGTGGCCTGGTGGTCAACAACGGCTTGGACATCCTTTTTGTCCATGAACAGCCAGCTGGCAGCTAATTATGTGCTCTCTGAAATCTCTGTATTTGGGCTAAGCTACTCTACAAATGTTGACGACGTAAAGTTCCGCGCAGTTCAATGGATTGTCGCAGAGGGCATGCTACTTGTGGCATTTCTTATCAATTACGTCCCTCCCAGATGGTACAAGTACGCATTTCAGCTAGCGGCTATCGTCCAGTTTGTCGACTTTCTGCTCAATGTAATTTGGCTACCTATCGGCGTCAGCAAGACATACGGTTTCCAAGAAACAGACTTTCTCTTGCAATATGAAAACGGTTCTGGTTTGCCAAACGCGTGGGCATGGATGCTGGGATACTACTGCTCGATTGGAGTAATTGTCGGTTATGACGCTAGTGGCCATGTTGCTGAAGAGACCAAGAACGCCTCGTTGGTGGCTGCGCGCGGTCTGTTATGGTCGGCTGTTGTCAGTGTCCTTATAGGGTTGCCGATAGTTTTCATATTCCTCATGTGCTGCCCAGATGTCGACGTTGTTTATTCGTTCACCGCCCCTCAGGGCTTCATTCCCATCTATGCCATGGCTCTTGGTAAAGGAGGTCACTTGGTCATGACTGTTGTCGCTACAGTTGGTACGATTCTCAGTACTTCTGTGTCTGCCGTGGCAGCGTCGCGGCTGGTGTATGCCGTTGCTCGTGATGGCGTACTCCCATTCTCAGGATGGATCAAAACTCTGTCCCACAATGGCCAACCCAAGAATGCACTCACCGCTGTGGGTGTTGTTGCGGCAATCCTTCTGTGCACCATTCTTCCCAGCATGGTCGCATTCTACAGTTTGATATCTTGTGCCGCTGTTCCCACAATCTGTGCGTACGCCCTCATTCCGTTTGGACGGTTGTTTGTGTCGCGCGAGAAGTGGCCCGAACCCCGATTCAGTCTCGGCAAATTCTCCAAGCCGCTGCAGCTGATTGCCTTTGTATGGAACCTGTATTTCCTGGCATTGCTGATAACTCCCTTGCAGTACCCTGTTTCTGCCCAAACGTTCAACTATGCTCCAGTTGTCTTGGCCATCATCACCATATTTGGTGTTGCGTCCTGGTGGTTTATTCCAGCCGAGAACTGGGCCCCGTACCGCCACAAGCTTGCTCAGAGTTAATTATGTAGTAAACATATAAGTTAACATAGAAATATCCACAAATACATTTCGAGAAGATGTCACCGCATGACCGAGCCGTTGTGATCGTCACTCAAGACACTCAACAGATTTTCGCAATACTTCGTGCTAAGTGCGATCTACCAGGTTTCCCTACAACAGTAATCGTCTTATCAGCGCTCGTTTAAACCTCAAGAACATTACCCTTAGATTCACTAAACTCACTAAACTACTTCAACGAAGTCATTCTCCTCCTTTTCCAGTATTGCATGTGCTTCCTCAGCCTTGACTTGCGCGGTTGTGATATAGTGCTTGAACTCGTGAGTTGGTACCTTTGCGGCGAACATCTCATCGAGTTCCTCATATGTGCGGTTGACAATTTCAGGCATAAAGAAGTATAAGAGCACAACGTTGATGAGAGAAAACGAGAAGAATATGAACGCGACTCGTGCTCCAAGGTTTGCTTCGTTAGGGTTCACTAGATAGGGCAACACAAATGTCCACATAGTCCCAAATCCCTGATTAACCGAGAGAGCAATTGCAATAGTCTTTGTTCGCAGAAAAGACGTCGGAATCTCAGATGCTATAGTGTAAGAGATTGCACCTATTCCTCCATTATACCAGAAATTGAACATCGTAATGAAGCCTACGCATGCGAGTTGAGCAGACTTGGACTTGCTCGCAAGGCAACCCGTAATACCGATGCACAGGACATCTAGCATGAGACAGGTTAAGCCACCAATGATGAGCGGACGTCGACCAAATCGATCAACAATGAAAAATGACACAATAGTGCCAGAAACTGACAGACTCTGGGCACCAATACCGATGCGGAAACTCTCCTGAGCACCAATACCGAGCAACTGATAGATAAAAGACCCGTAGGATGATACAAATGAAACACCAGAAAACGGATGGGTGAAAAATGTCAAGCCAGCAAGTAGCGTACGACGAAGGTTCGTTCCTTGAAAGCACTTGGCGTACGACGACGAACTCGTTATCTCACGAGCTTCGTTCAGAGTGACTTTTAGAAATGCCAGTTGGGACTCTGCATCCTCTTCAGTAGAGAAAAGACGGCGTAAAGATTTCATTGCTAAATCGTCGCGGTTACGCTTGATCTCAAATACGGGGTTCTGCGGTGCAAACGGAACGACAAACAGTGCAATACCGTTTGTAATAAATTGAGTGAGCAAAATAATGAGGTAGGACCATTTGGTGGTGCCAGCGCCCACCCTATTGGCGATGAGGCTGCCAATCCATGGCGCAACACATTGAGCTAGATTACAGCTTCCGGTTGCAATACCTCTTAGGGCCATGGGTGATGTCTCGGCAACGTATGATACACAGAGTGCACTGATAATACCCAAGCAGAATCCATTGAGCATCTTGCCACCAAAGAACATCTCGATACTCGTGCAGCCAACTTCGATACCAACGGCTCCAGTAGAAATAAAGAGGGCAGCAAATAGAATCCACTTTATACCAAATCTGTCGGCTAGAAAGGAGCCCACATAGAGGCCAATCACATTCATACCCGTGGGACCAGCTTGGATAGCGGATTGCCACTTGGCATCAAGCAGCCATTCCCCGTTGTAGTAAAAGCCAAAATCTTCACGGAATTTGGGAATACTCAGGACGTTTCCTCCCGCAGCATTGTCGAAGCCCACAAGAATCATCATCCACACCATTACCGACATCCAAGCTACAGTTTTGGGATATCGCTTTATAGCAGCTGTGTAGCCCTCCAAATGAGATGCCTGGGCTCGAGCAGACGCCCTCACCTGAACGGAGTCATTATTGGCGACGTTCACTTGAACTTTTTCCTTTGTCATGGCTGATGAAAAAGGTGCTTATCATCATTCGGACCTTAAATACTATTTGCCGTTGTATTAAGAGCCCCTCGACCTTGCGATGTCAAAACGCGGGGTAGTGGCGGGGTAATACATTTATTCCGTCCAAAGACAGGTGACCCGAACATCAACCGAGTGATGCCAGAACTGCCAAATTTGTGCCAAATTTGTGCAATTACTCGTCTACAGAAATAGACAATAGACCGTTGTCGTAATTCAGCATTCCACGAGGCAAGTGCTGTTTCGGTTGGAGAACGTTGCGTGAATCGAGTGAGCATCACATCGAACAGATCGCTGCTAATTCAGCCGTTGGAAATGGCGGATAAATTCACGTCACCCCAGGGTACGCCGGCTATAACCGCCCACCCAGCGTCACTGATCCCTGAGCCAAACGTTGTATTCTGGAGACCAATGACAAATAACCATAGTTATTTGAATCCCCAAATGTATGTTAAATACATATCTCTATTAATTGGCAATGGGTCGCTAGTATGCGAAAGAATGGCTGAAGATCTATCTATGAAGGCAAGCAAAAAAAAATGTATTTGACTCCTCTCCTGCCCCACCAGCAAGGGCTAGGAAAAAGTTGGTACATGTCTGATTGCTACAGACAGCACTCAACTCTGGTCAAACATGGAGGTCAGCGTTTGAGGATAGTCAATTGAGCCACCGACAATATCTTTAGCTATCAGCGGCCTAACTAGACACGGCTGTTTGTGCCGGCATTTGGTTGCCCCCACGCTGGCCGCACGGCTCGAGGGTTGAAGATGATGCGACTCCGGGGTAATGATATACCGACCGCCTTGGGGAATAGCTGACGAAGCTGCCGTTTTCTACTTAACATATATTGGAATTGGACTGTGGTAATTGACATTAACCTAGTCAGAAATGAAAACGAAATACGCGTTGATTGGCACGGGTGGCCGAGCCATGTTTTTTTACGACTCGCTCGTTCGCGACTTTCACGAAACATCAGAGTTAGTCGCCTTCTGCGATGTTAATCAAACTCGAATGGATTTTGCTAACCAACGCGTGAAGGAGTTAGGCGGAAAGTGCGTACCGACATTTATTGCACACGACTTTGAGAAAATGCTCAAAACAACCGAGCCGGACTACTTGATTGTGACAACCATCGACCGTACCCATCACAAGTACATCATTCGTGCGATGGAGTTGGGAGTTGATGTGATCAGCGAGAAACCTATGACGACAGATGAGGTGAAATGCCAGCAGATTTTGGATACAGTTAAGCGGACGGGCCGCTCGCTGAGGGTCACATTCAATTACAGGTATGCTCCACACAACACAAAAATTCGAGAGCTTCTGGAGGACGGGGTGATTGGAAAGGTGAATGCCGTCCACTTTGAATGGCTACTCAATACGGAGCACGGTGCGGATTATTTTCGACGGTGGCACCGAAACAAGAACAATAGTGGTGGCCTCCTTGTCCACAAATCGACTCACCACTTTGATCTGGTGAACTTTTGGATTCAGACGAGACCGGTTTCGGCCTTTGCATACGGCGATCTGATGTTTTATGGTAAAGAAAACGCAGAGAGTCGCGGAGTCACAAAGTTCTACTCAAGAGCGCACGGGAGCGAGGCTGCAAAGGATGATCCCTTTGCGCTCCATCTTGATAGCAACCCGCAGCTCAAGGCTATGTACCTGGAAGCCGAGCACGAAGACCAGTATTATCGTGATCAGAGCGTTTTTGGCGATGGAATCAGTATTGAGGACACCATGGGAGCCATTGTTAGGTACGAGAATGGGGCGATGCTCACATATAGCCTACATGCCTACGCACCTTGGGAAGGATTCCGCGTGAGCTTCAATGGAACAAAGGGGCGCATTGAAGTGAACATCGTTGAAAAGTCGTATGTCAACTCTGGAGGCGAAAAATCAGAGGAAGGAGCAATCGAAAAGATTGAGATTACAGTGTTCCCGATGTTTGGTGAGCCATACAAAGTTCCCATCCAACAGAAAGCCGGCGGTCACGGCGGTGGAGACCCTGTTCTTCTCAATGACATTTTTGGTATCCCCGAACCTGATAGATTCAATCGCCGTGCTTCTCACTCCGATGGGGCGCTGTCGATATTGACAGGCATAGCTTGCAACAAGGCTATTAGGACGGGTTTGCCGGTAAATGTGCTAGATTTAGTCAAATTTTAAATTAGAGAACACTTGCTATTATTCATATATACCTCTTTAATCCTTCTGATCTAATTAGCCAATTTTGGGGAAAGCCAGGGGCTTGGCCGTTTATACCATCCCAACCTGCGGCCATCATTCCAACAGCCAACAACAGACTTCCGTTGCAGGGGAGATAAGGAAACGGTACTTTGTCCCCGCCAGGTGCGAGGCCGACATCGTCAAAAGGCATTGACTCATGCAACAGAAAGTCGATCGCTTTCTCTGTGTACCCAAGCCTGGCTGCATTCATTGCTGCCATACCAAAGTCCCACCCCCAGCACTTGTCAAACTGCCACGTATTCCAAACCTTTTGGCATGTAGTTAAATAGGCGTCTTTTTCTATGGTCGTACCAAGGAGTTGCCCATAAAGGCCCAGCAAAGAAGGATGTTCCCAGTTATAACTCGTCCACATATCTTCCATTCCTTGAGACATCACATAAAGACCGTCTTGTCGCGGTACCGGCGCTAAAGCAGCAACGACGGCTTGCCACTTTTCGGGGACCGGCTCACCAGCTGTTCTCATCCACTTTATTGCAAGTGTCAAGCTGTATGACCAGTACTCAAGCTCGAAAGCAGGGTTCAGAGTTTTCTTAGCAGTAGTATTTTCTGACATCACGTGTATTGGTGGCCCCAGATTGTATCGCCTGGTGGTTACATCAAAGTAGGCAAAGTCAGCCATAAATTCAGCAGTTTCAAACACGACGTCTTTCCACTTCGTTAACGTCTCGCGTCGCGGATGAGCTCTATAGTCAAGCTCCGCAAATATTATAGGATGCGGTTGCTGCCATATAAGAAGTGAATTAATCTCTCCGGGTGTTGGCCTTCCAGTTGGATCCGTCATCTTTGGCCATCTCGCACCTGCATATCCTTGTTCCTTCGCGAGGCTCTTAGCACTATCGAGCGTGACGAAATACACATTTAATAGCCTATCGAGAATTTGCCACTGGTTGAATACGGCCAGGTATGCTGAATGCCACCATATCATCTCAAAGTGAAATTTTCCATACCAACCGTTGTTGACGAGCCCACTTTCCTGTGGAGGAAACCATCCCGAGGCATTGACAGCCATGACATATTGCGATAGAATAGTCCTCCTCTCAAGCTCCATGCACCTCGGGTCGTTATTCTGGGACATGTCTATGATGCCGCATTTTGACCAAAATTGCACCCAATGTGCCCGCGACGCCAAGTGGACGTCACTAGCAGTAGGCACAGTGACCGCATCACTTCGATTAAACGTGAAGGAAATGTCCAACGTAGTGCTGTCCTGTGCCACCTCGATTTTGTATCTGTGATCCCTAAGTCGTTTGAGGGCACCATGATCAATGTTAACATGAGCATAATACTCTGTCCCACCAATACAATGTTGAATCACCAAAGGTTTAACGAGCGTAGTTTGATGCTTCTCGGTTTCATCCCAGAAGCCCACATATGGGGCGCTAAACTTCTCGCGACCATCGCAGAAAGGAAAGTCAATAAATAAACTAAGACTTCCATTTTCCAGCAGAGGACTCTTGAGAGAGATTCCAATGGAATCGTAACTTGGATGACAACTGGTAGTCACCTCCACTGCCTTGTCTTTGAGCGTGAACTTGCTTTGAGCGACCCCTGTCCAAAGGTCCAACACTTGATCACAATTTGAGATGCTCTCTTCATTGATGTCGCTATCATCAAACCATAAGCCAATTCTTCCCAGGTTTAGCCTATTGGGGTTGGAAATGAGCCACTGACTAAGCTTTTCCTGGTGGTTCGGAATTCGATATTTAACGGATCGTCCGTGTGTTTCCCAAGTTTGCCCTGCAAACGTCTCCGGATCTTCTCCATTAGGTATGGGATCCACTTTCCAACCCCAATTAGACATCGTCGCAAACGGAACAAAAGTTTGGAGACCTGTAATATCCATGCCAAAAGCAAACTCGCCATTCCCGACCTGAACTGGAGACACCCCATTGATCTTCGTCCTCCGCGGGCAATGCCGGCGCACTAGACTTTCCCTGTCAATTGACATGATATCGTGCAAAAGAATTGAGTCTATAGGGTCGGTGTGTCTCGAGGACACTAAAGCATCAAAATTGTGCGGCTGCAAACTCTTGGGGGAAACCCCAATGCCCCTCGGCTAAAATCTCACTACGGTTTACTCATAATTGACCCATTGCAAGAGCTTGGAATCAGCCGCTGGCAATAAATCAGGGAAAACACAACCGATTGGTCACCTGTGAAAGACCCACGCCGAGCTTTACACATGGCAGTTGCCGGAGAAACTCGGTCAGTTGATCTACCGACATTGTCCCGAAGAAAGGTACGCAGTGGGGGATGGCTGAAAGCGGGTGAAATGTTTAGGCTCCCACGAACTACAGGGTGCTATTAGGTGGAGAGTGCTAATTGTACCGCATTAGTAATAGCCTAGCAGTGCGGGGACTCGGGGAGGGGCCAATTGTTCCAAGTCTTGGGTGACGTCCGTTGGCAAGTACTAATGGTGTCAAGTCTTCATTACTAACCGCGAGAGCGAAGTGCGACCTTGTCGCGCTTATAAAGATAAGTTAGAACGGGCAGCAGGGCGAGCATTGTTGCATCTAGTGCGACGTTATAGGCGTAGCCTTTCAAGTAGCGAGGGGCATCCTCTGTCTTCCACACGAATAATGGCACCCAAACAGAGAACGTGTTGCCCAAAGTATTCATAGTAGATAGTGTCAGGGCACGTTCCATTGCATCACCTGAGCAGATAATGTTTGCCCATGAGTATAATACCGCAGCAATCGAGTCCGCTGTACCAGACAAGAAAAATGCAAACATGATGCCACCGTTACTCACGCCGTTCCAAACAGTGAGTATCATTCCTGCAACTAGATTGAGCAACGCGACATAACCAATGATGTAAGGCACAGACCCATGTTTTGCATCGGCGATGGCACCGTTAACAAGTGAGAATACCATTGTTACTGCTGGAAGCACTGTCGCGATGGCGTTTGTCTGAGACACAGAGTAGTTCTCTGACAGCCAAATTTGTGGACCATTGTTTGATGAAATGCCATCGGCCTGCGAGAAAAATATGGCGAACAGCACAAGCATTCCAAAGTGCCAACTGCCAAATATCGTCTTTTTCACTACTTCAAAATTCAGGGGCCCCGTTGAAGTGCGCCCTTCGCGAATCATTCGAATTCGAGCTAGGCGGCGTTCTTGTTCTGATAAAAACTTATTAGCGGGCTTCTCGGGTAGCCCAGGAAGGGTGAAGAATCCATATAGAGTGATCGGGGCTGTAATCACAAAGGCAATAATGTATAACCATTGCCAACCCTGTAATCCATGGAGGCCATCAAGATGTGTATATGCAGCTGCCTGAATATAGCCTGCCGACATCGAGCCGATCTGGGACGAGCAAAAATACAAGGCAGAACGCTTTGTAAGTTCGGCTCTTGTGTACCAACTACCAAGTAGCCAATTAACAGTTGGGAAGAAGAAACTTCCCAAGAGTCCAATGCAAAATCTAAGCGCATAAAGTTGGTGGTAGTTTGAGATTTTGAACATTGCCAACGTGAATACAGCCCATATGGTATCCATTAATGGCAAATAGATATGAATCGGAAATCTCGTGGCCATTATTGTCAACGGTATTTGCCCAAAAATAAACCCAGCCATATAACAAGAGCTTTGATATGTCATTTGATTGCCATACATGCCAAGTGCCTCTTTCATTCCAGACACGTACGAGTACGAGACAGCACTTGAATCTAGAGTTTTCACAAAGGACGACAAGAAAACGTAAATCAAGATCAGCAAGTCTAGCTTGACCAATAGCCTCCTTTCTGCTGGACTGTCTGTTTTAGCAAACCACTGGTACCATGCTTGAGGAATCGCTTCTGTCTCTAGTACCTGGCGTTCTTCGGCCGTTAGGCTCTGAAGAAATTTTGCGTCAGCATCTATCTCAACTGCCCTGGAAACCTTATCGCTGAACGTCATTCAGTCGAGTCTATAGGCAAACTAAACTTGGCCACCTCACATGCTTGATATAGGTTTTCACTTTCATGATTAGCAACCACTTGCATGGATTGCGACATGCATCTTTTAGGTGCAATACGACATTTTCAAAAGCCAGCCTTTGTTGCCGACAGATAGCCATAGTGTTACGACAGCGACCATTTTCCTTCTAAGTCCACACGCCCGAGTAGTGTAAGATCAGAAGTTGCCAGTCACCAGTCACCAACAGGAAAACACAGGGCGCGGCCAACGAAGCGCCTATCTTGGATTAACTTCAACGCCGCACAGGGGGGGGCATTTAAACGTCCTGCTATGCAAACGGCTGCAACCTGCGTAAATACCAACGAGAAAAGTAGTGTGTTTGAAATGCCAAGTGCCAACGAGAAAAGTAGTGTGTTTGAAATGCTAAATACAACCTACAACTTAGAGGCATTAAACGCATCATGAAATGCATCCCAACCAAACATCCATCTCTGGAATTTAGGGTCTGACCACTGGTTTGGATGGCGCTTAGACTCTGGCGGTGCTCGCATGTACAGATCACGCTCTTCTTGCTCGTCGCCATCGGGCATATGCCAAATGTGGGCATTTGCGCGAGCTCCCTGCTGGATGACTTCGCACCGGCGCTTGCGACGCTTCTCATAATCCTTGAGAGCGGCTGGAATGTCCTCAACTGTCTGACATTTATCGAGGACCGCGGCAAGTGTTGCACCGTCCTCAATGGCCTGAGCAGCTCCTTGAGCTAGATATGGCAGCATTGCATGCGCAGCGTCCCCGATAAGGACAACTCGGCCATTGACCCATCTGGGAAGAATTGGTAGGTCGGCAAGAACCCACTTCAGGACGCTGTCCACCTTGGTCAAAAGTCGGCGAACCACGGGCTCAAAGGATTTGTAATGGTTGCGCATCTCCTCGACGTCGCCAGGTTCATTCCACTTGCCAGGGCTAGCCTCCCCGGGATGGCTCATCACGATATTATACATTTCACCGTTGCGGATGGGATATGCCATTACGTGGCGACGATATCCGAGCCAGCAGTTTGCGTTGACATCCTCCATCAACGGTTTCAGCAAGGGATCAGCAAGCATCTCAGCCGCCGGCACAGTTGCTCTATATGCACAGTTAGTCGAAGGAACTGGTTTAACAGTCTCGTCAGAAACAACGGCAGTGTCGCGAACGCGTGACCGGATTCCATCGGCGCCAACAATAAGATCAGCATGGTATATTGGCCCGTTAACAATCTTGACTGAAACGTTTTCGGGATCAACGTACTCAATTCGGTGATTGTACTTAATTTCAATTCCTGCCTCCGTTACGGCCTCGACAAGGGTCTTCTGATAATCCCATCTGTGAACCAGCCAGTACGGATATCCGTAAGCATCAGTCATATGCTCCAAATCCGTCGCATTGAGAATCTCTCCCGTAGCATATCGCCGCATGTTGATATGTCCTGGTTTTGTGACAACCTTTGCAAGCTTGTCAGCTACGCCATAGTTATCGAGAATCTTGACGCTGTTGGGAGGCAGCTGAATTCCAGCTCCGACTTCATTAAGAGTGCTGGCTGACTCGAACACTGTCACCTTGTGACCCTTCTTCGCGAGGCCAATGGCAGCTCCGAGCCCACCGATTCCAGCACCGCAAATAACGATGTTGAAGGACGCCATTTTGTCTTTGTTGAACGACGGCATTGTGTCTTGGCGTTGCCATCTGCCAGCTGGTCACATTATATCTAGCGGAGGAACGGGTTCCACCTCCACACTACGGGTAAATTGTTTCCGAGATACTACACGCAAGGATGTGCAGTGGAATACTAGTCGGGGCAGCCTTAGCCGACGGAACCAGGCAATCAGGGCTCAAGCATAGTGTCGAAAGATGTCGGAAGTTAGTCCCGACACCGGGCTAGGGTAACCCACACAGGCCGGTCATTCCGGCAGTTGTGGGGAGCGGAGGAGCCTGCCGACGACTGTACTAGGGCTCAGTCTAACACCTCCAACCGCCTCGTTGCATTGCACCCAGTAGTAAACAAAGCATCTACAGGATTGGTGCCAATAGGTGTAAATATGTTGGAGCCCTGGGGATGCACTACATTATCAGCGGTAGGTAACCTGTCAGCTGTAACCTAATTGAAGTGAACCTATGATCCGCCTCCTATCAAATAAGAGAGCGCTCACCGCATCGTAGCTCCGCGCTGAGCGTATACTGCTCATCAACTACCAACGCATTGGCGCAAATACAGTTGATACCTAAATACATTGACGTCATGTGAGCTGAGAATGCTTCAGTCAAATGACGTAGGAATCTCGCTAGTCGTTCCAGTTATAGAGGCGCTTGGACAGGAAGCCAACTGGAAGCCAGGGCCACAGATTTCCATTATCACGTGACCACCCCGCATTTTCGATCTCCATTTTTTTTGGTACATTGATGTCCAAGACGAATACAACGGCAATACAGTTGTGTTCCACCGCTCACTCGACTAGTCACAGCCAAATAGTCGGCAAAGGTGGTATATCTCTGAAGTGTTCAGAATTTATGCTCTAGTACCAGGTGCATTCTGAATATGTCAGATCGGGCTAGTGCAAAATTTACGGATTATGGGGAATCAGATAATGGTACTGTGAGTTTCTGATGCAACGAATCGGCGTTATGAGAACACCCACACTGACGTCTAGACTGCTCAAAATAGTAGCCCGGTAAAGGGAGGAGACACGAGTTGGCGTAGCAAGAGAGCACGAGTCGATGCTGCCTGTGTGCGATGTCACGATAGAAAGAGCAAATGTGATGGTGCTCAGCCGGTATGTGGAAGATGCAAGAGGCGTGGGTTCGAATGTATATACCGGAAAAAGTATGTGCGTGCTCGAGTCAGTGAAGACTACGTCAAAGAGCTTGAGCAGCGGTTAGCACAACTGGAAGAAAAGGCGCCAACTAGCATAAGGCAAACGATAATATCTCCTCAATCGTCCTCTGTGCTAGAAGAGGAAGTGCATGCCACACACATAAAAGCGCATGGTATTCCTCATGGAGATGAAGACGATGATGAAATTACTGCCGATGCAATGGGAGCTGGAACGGCCGCTGATTCGCAGCGGAAATCGAAAGAAGACTTCTACGGTGAATCGTCAGCTCTCTCATTCATGAGATTAGTGGAGGCAGCAGCTAGTGCCGAACGTCAGACTCGAAATCATGGTCACAGCTTGGACGATACTCTCCGACCCAAACAGCTATGGAGTGCTAATAACCAGAGAGCCCCAAGCACTCCTGTTCGGTACTCCATGCTATCACCGGATCCAAAGCCTCTTAGTGGTCGTGAAAGCTCACAAGTCTGGGACTTTCCACCCCGAGATGTGGCCGACAATTTGGTAGAGTGCTATTTCACCTACGTGTACACTTTGTATCCATTTGTCCATCAACATGCATTTATGGAAGCTTATCAAACTACGTGGGAGACAAAATCACAGGGTGGGAGGTGTGATCACATGTTTTATTGCATTATGAATCTTGTTTTTGCATTTGGCTGTGCATTATTGCCATCGCTGGAGCCGGAAGAGAGAGGAACTGCAGCCCAGACGTATTTCGACAGAGCACGCGCTCACTTAAAGTTTGATTTAATGTTTGGAGAGCCGGGTTCATTGATACTCCTTCAGGCGCTTTTGCTATTTGGACAGTACCTACAGGCGACCGAAAAGCCAGCTGCTTGTTGGTACGTAATAGGACTGGCAATAAGAGTTGCCCAGGAATTGGGACTCGACCGTGAGCATCAGGTTGCGGGACGGCAAAGTGTTCTGGAACAACAACTGTGCCGCCGGTTGTGGTATGGTTGTGTGTTGATGGATCGCATTGTTTCTACCACGTTTGGGAGGCCGCTGATGGTTACGCACACTATTAACTTACTACCTCCTGCGTTTGTAAATGACTGCTACATACGCGATGAAGGAATTGTCGGCGTGAATGAGCGCGGAAACGAGCCATCGGTACTCCTTTTCTTTGAGCATGCTCTTGGTCTATACGATATATTGGCGGAAATACTGCGCAACCTCTACGACGGCCTTGGCTCGCCTGACTGGGAAAAGGACGCTGATGAATCTCCAATGACACGGCTCCGCCACGTCATGGAACTTGAAAATCGGCTTGCGAAGTGGAAGGCTGGCCTTCCACATTGCCTGCAACCGCAGGATATCTCGGAAGTGCAATCAGAAGATCAAACACATAACCCATCGCCACTTTATGGGGCAAACACTTTGTGCTTTCCAACCATACGCCAGAGAAATGTACTGGAAGTACGATATCGCCATCTCCAAATAATGCTTTATCGACCCCTTTTGCTACCGCACGGCGGCCAAAAATTGGTCAAGAGTACTCCGGACCTGCGTGGAGCAGCTGAAAAAGCTGCTTGCAAAATGTGCGTCACCGCGGCGATTGCTATGATTGAACGCTTGTACTATTATAAGAACACGCCTGACATTCCGGCAGCATGGTACTCCATGTTTTACACGTATACTGCGGCGACTGTGCTCCTGGCAGCAAGATTACAACCTGCTCTTGAGGGAGAACTCGGAAGTGAGATGTCAGAAGCGTGGAAAATGGCATTAATTGTGCTTCGGAAATTTGAAGCGCAGTACGGCAACCGGTCGGCAACTCGATGCCTGCAGGCACTTGAAGTCATTCACGATAAGATATTCCGAGTTGGGGACCAGGAGAGAGAGCCTGTCTTTGAATATCTACCGGATTTAGGAGAGCCTGCGATAGATTTCATGGACCACCACGACACGTCAGTTTTATTTACGATGATAAACGACCAGACCGGACCATTCGAAGGAAGTATGTTCCAGTATTCATTTAGGGATGTAGATTTCTTGCGACTTTAAATGAAACAATAGAATCTCAATAGTGTACCGTAGCTAAGGAGAGTTTTTGATACCGTCGGAAGGAGCTTGTGGACGTCGGCGCCACCCAATGTAATGAATAATGACAACAGGGAGCCATGCACAAACTCCCACCAGGCCGGCGAGGAGCCCTCCCGAGCCTCCCAGGCCGAGATTCGCAAACATTGGAGGGAAATAGAATGGGCCAATAAACCCGTACACTTGACGACAGAGGCTGATCATGAGACCTGTCGCCGGTGCCATGGTATAATCAATGTCAACACAATACGTGATAATTGCCGTAGTGACAATTTGGTTTCCTCCAGCGGCAAAGGCTGCACCGACTAAGGGAGTAACATTCCAATGACCAGGCTTGGCTTGCTGTAGCTTTACTCCCCATATAATCAGGCCAAAAATAACGCAGATATAGCCATTGTACGAAACCCATAGCCTGTCTTCGTTGAGTTTGTAACCTCTTCGTTTGATAGCCCGCTTCATCCATATATCAGAAAGCGGTCCTGACAGGACCTCGCCTATGGCAGAGCCAATAATAATAGAAAGAAATTGGAGGCCAGTCGCTTGAGCATCCAATCCGAACAACTCGTCCATATACTGCGGAAGCTCGACAACAAGAACGATATTTGCGTAGCAGAAAACAATTGCATAGGAAATGGTAGCGATGGCTAGACGGTAGTTGGCAAATTGTTTGATGGGCCGCAAGAAGTAGGCGACATTCAGTTCAAGATCGTTTTTAGGTGTTAAAGCGGTTTTGAGCCCAAGAAAACTTCCATCTGCGCGATAGCCAAAACGAGCACCAACATTTTCTACCTCAGCTTGAGGAGCTTGTTTAGACGTTCTGCGATCGTACAATGTCTCATCAGCTAATAGCCACCCAACAAAGATCGCAAAACAGTAGCAAGCAAAAGTCCAATAGATCCACCGTGTTCCCGCATGCTGTTCAACAAATCCCATGAGAAATGGACCTCCTGGTGTGCCAAGAGTAAGAAGAAGTGTCCAGATGCCGTTCTTTTGACCACGCTCATGAGACAGGAATACTTCTGCTACTACTGCTGAAGTCACGGACATACCAGGTGATATAAAAACAGCTGCAAAACATCTCGTCACCATCTGGGACGCATAGCTCTTGCAAAACCCACCTCCTATGTTGAAAACCGAAGCACCTAAAGCCGATACGATAAGAAATGGTCGACGGCCGTATTTATCCATCAAGGGCTGCCACACCAGAGGCATGACACCAAAGAGCACAATCATGGACGAGGTCAAATATGAAGTTCGGGGCAACGTAGTATTGTATTCTTCCGCCATGCTTGCGTACGCCGGGATGATGCCTGCTGCCATGAATGTTGATGCCATACAGTGAAATGCAATCAGGATAAGGTGTAAATTCTTCTTGAGTGGCGACCAGTTCAAGGGATCGTTTGGATCCATTGACGGAAGGGGATCAAGGTCGATTCTTCCGTGTCGCTGAATCAGATACGCTTCGTGCTCGCTCGAGAGCGGCACGTTTTGCCCAAAGTCTTTGTGCTCAATGCTGCTCTTCATCGATCAGACTTAAGTTGAGAACTTAGTAATTGAACTTGTACACAGCGGTTCTGTACAGGCGAGACACGTCAAATAGGGAATGCGGAACTTATAGCTTTCATGGGGACTATGTCGATTCCGCTCCCGGCAGTACCGTTCTGCAGGCTTTGCCTGACCCCAGACTTTTCCACAATATAAACAGACGGACCCCTTTCCGGAAACAGAGACAGACGTTTGTTCCTGACATACTGACTTGAACTGGAACTACGTTCAGACGCTCGACTGTACAGATAAACACGCCTGGCCCACAGAACGCGGCGTTTTCGCAAATACACATTGGAGAGTTGAGACATCCAACGGGTGATGAGACCGACGCATATGCTCCATGTTGCCAATCTGGGACGAGAGCTACGTCATCTCCTATATTGGCGCGGTGAACAGCCGCGAGAATGCTGCTGCTGCTGCCGGTGACAAGATCCGATCGGAAGGACATTCCGACTGATGGCGAATTTGAATGCGGCTTAGTGGTCGAGGGGTAGTGGGGCTGATAGCGGGGGTGCGGAGAATGGCGAGGCGGAACCTCATGCCGACAATTTAGTAGTAGAGCGTCGGCTAAGAGAGATTCCGCTTGGAAGGCTTTAAAACCGTCACGGGCCAGACGGTGATTGTTTTTGCAGACCTACCCTGGAAAAATGACTGTTGACCAAGAGAGATTGCTTGAAGCTCTTCCGTCTCATAATGTTGAACCGCTTTGGACGGTAATGTCGGCCATGGTACCTCCAAAACCGGCTCCTAGAGCTGTGACGCATTTATGGAAGTACAAAGAAATGCGACCACTGCTATTCGAGGCTGGGCGTGTTGTTTCAGAGAAGGAGGCAGAGCGACGAGTGCTGATGCTCATTAATCCGGAACTCTCTGCGCCCAACACGACTGAAACTTTATACGCTGGTCTCCAGCTCATTAACACAGGCGAGACAGCCCCTGCTCATCGACATACCGCCTTTGCCCTCCGTTTTATCATTGAAGGGTCGGGTGGCTTCACTGCCGTCGAAGGGCGGAAGCTTAACATGGAAGAGGGCGACGTCATCTTAACACCTCGTTGGCAATGGCACGATCACGGCAAGGAAGGAGATGGCCCAATGGTATGGTTAGACGGCCTCGACCTTCCTATCTTCCAGTACTTTCCTGTCAACTTTGCGGAGATGTATTCGGAATCAAGATACCCGTCCACCCCGGTAGACAAGTCGCCAATTGTTTGGAAGTGGGCAAGCGTACAAGCGTCGCTAGACAAGCAGGACAGAGATCATGCTGTTTACAATTACATGTCGCAAGAGAGCCCGAAGGAGCATATATCTACCATCCTGAGCGCTCAAGCCGAGAAGTTAGCCGCAGGAAAGTCGAGCCCTCCTAGACAGGAAACATCATCTTTTGTCTATCACGTATATCGAGGTACTGGTCACACAATCGTTAAGCAGTCTGGAAAGGAGACTATTCTTAGGTGGAACGATAAGGATACATTCTGTATTCCATCGTGGGCCGAGTTTGAGCATGTGAATGAGGGGACCGAGCCAGCATACTTGTTTAACTTTTCGGATACTGCTCTGCTATCGAATCTCGGGCTCCACCGGTCTGCAGAGTAGCCTCTTATAAACCCAGTCAGTAGGACATTCACTCGCTTAGATTATTTATCGCTAATTGTTTAATTGTCGTACCATGATCCACCTTTCAATTGGTACAGAAAACTAACCGCTACTCTCCAGGCTTAAGGAAGTAGACAGGGACACCGTGCTTGCAGCTTATTGTTACACGGGCATCTATTTCGGGCTCCTCACCCTCTATCGTCGGACCTGCAACGATGGTCTCAAATGTTTGACAAAGTCGAATGAGAACATAGGCAGTCTCGCTCAGAGCAATTTGCTGGCCTAGGCAGATACGCGGTCCACCAAGGAACGGAATGAACTCCCAGCCGGGGTGGTTCTTTTCTTCCCAACGCTCTGGCCTCCATTTGTCGGCATCGGGCCCCCAAAATCGAGGGTCACGGTGGAGCCGGTACGTATTGAACAAAACTTCTGCCCCCTTGGCTATAAATACTGGCTCATCTCCATTTGGACCGCCACCGCGAGGCAATGTGGTGTCGACTGCTGCAGTACGTGAATTCAATGGGACGAGCGGGTGCAAGCGTAGTGTTTCATTCATAATTTGGTTAACGTAAGTGCACTGGCGCAGAGTCTCAAAAGTAATTGAATCCGGCGTGTCCCCAAAAGTTTCTAGGACCGTCTCGCGCAGCTTTGCCCAAACATGGGGCCGGCGAGCCAAGTGCCAAGTAACAAAGTGAAGAAGGCCTGCGGTAGTAGACCTACCAGCTAAAAAGACTGTCCACACTTGATCACGAATAGTGCGGGAGTCCACATCCATGGCAACCAGGTTATCAACAATAGAGTAGTATTCATCGTCAGGAGAAATCTTTCCTTCAGCGCGACGCTGGCGAGCCCGCTCTACAATCGAGTCGGCAAGCTCGTTAGCGACCGAAATATACCTGCGAAATCGACGACTATCCTGGGTCCAATACAGTGGCCCAAGGCGCGCCCGCCTAGCCAACATCTGACTGCTATAGTTGAGCATCTCAGCAAGTGTTTTGTTTGAAACCTCAATACCGTCCTTTGTTACAAACATCGGCACGTCAGAACCGCGTAGTGAATGCACCGACTCGCCAAACAAGAGCTCTGTTGCAGTATCAAGAGTCATCATCAAGTAAAACCCATGGACGTTAAACGGCTGGCGCTTAGCCGATTCGCGCGTCAAGTGGTCAATCAGTAGCTTTGCATGCTCCTCAACCTTGTTCAAACGGCTTATATTGTCGCGAACGAAAACTGGCCTCAGCATATTGCGTGCATGACGCCACTGTTGACCATCAGTAGAGAAAATCCCGTTACCAAGAAACGGATACAGTGCTTTTTTGGTATATCCCTTTGCATAGTGATTAAATTTGAGCGCCAACACCGTTTTGATGTTCTCGGGATCGGCCGTCATAAACACAGCTCGACCAACAGTTTTGGTTACAAATGTGAGCCGGCCAGCAACGTCGAACCCTTCACTCGTGACCTGAAGCAAGTTGCCTTGCCGGACTGCTGCACGCAACGTCAATACCTGTCTAAGACCAAATGGAAAACTTGAAAAGTAAACGGGTTCACCACAGCCATGCTTCTTGGCGGCGCGCATCAGTGACTTCTTAGACCACAACAGGTCATACAGTAGCGCAATCACAAGTGCGCCTAGCAGCGCTAGGAGGTATGCTTGATTTTTTTCCATGGTGCTAGCTTGCGGTGGCGCACAGGTGAGACACGTCACATAAATACCAAAGATCTTCGGGCAGAGTGACGATGATCGGCGGGCAAGGACAGTCAGCCGTGGTGCTGATACGATATCAAAAAGCTCCACGACTCTGTGCAGTGGCAAGCAAATGACACCAGAAACGAACTATGATCGTCATCGGCTCACGTACTAGGATAAAAAAGATGACAATTTAGACCCCATAAGCATTACAGCTGGACTCTGAGTCAACAATCGACGGTGCGGCAACGGCTTTATTTTCGCATGTGATTGACCCAATATCATGCATATATTGCATAGGCGGTAAAACAACAGTTCCGATGGCAGTGGACTAATATCTCGGTGACACTGCCCCACTTCATTTGATGTTCGTTACAGCAGTTAGAATGTGATTATACGGTAGTGCCAGTGGTGTGTCACGATCGGCACAGCAAACGGCTGCGTACCCCGCACGGCTTTGCCGAAGACAAGTGCGGAACTGGCCGAGTTCCCATTCCGAGCACCGTTTAATAATCCTTACAAACCCTTCTTGAACATGGCGATCAAGCACCGATTACACACCGATTCTGCCCGCAATTATCAACAGCAATGCCAATGAAGGAGATAGTTTCAAAAGTCCGAGCGCGACTTGCTAGCCAGCTGCCAAAGCAATGGAGAATCCCCCAGGAAAAGTTGCCGAGTGATGATGTCAAGGATATCCGCAATTGGCCGAGAGAGTGTGGGCTATACACCGCTCTAGAGCTTGAGATTACTGATAGCACTGTTCCTCAGTTGATATTCAAGCAGAAGAGTGGCGTGTGGACCTCTTTGCAGATTACTGAAGCGTTTTGCAAGAGAGCGGCACATGCCCAGCAGCTGTTGTGTTGCTTGACTGAGATGTTCTTCGACGAGGCACTTGAGCACGCTAAGAGGCTTGATGAGCACCTTCAAAGAACCGGGTCTCTTGTGGGGCCTCTGCATGGTATTCCTGTGTCAATGAAGGATCAATTTCAGATGAAGGGCAAGCCAAGTTCAATCGGATTTTCATCGCTTGCAGACAAACTGTACGTCGGCGAAGAGACGGGCCTCGTCAAGCAATTGAAAGATATGGGGGCTATATTTTACTGCAAGACAACTGTGCCCCAGGCAATGATGAGCCTCGACACGATCAGTCCTACATTTGGCAAGACTCTGAGTCCGGCTAATAGGAGCCACTCATCTGGAGGCAGCAGTGGAGGTGAGTCCGCACTGGTTGCATTCGGCGGTTCTCCACTTGGTGTAGGAAGTGACATTGGAGGGAGTATTCGAGTTCCCGCTCACAACTGTGGAATATATGGATTGAAGCCAACGAACAATAGGTTTCCTATGGCTGGATCTACTAATGCGCTCCCTGGTCAAAACACAGTACTTGCTGTTAATGGACCACTTTCACGCCATCTAGAGAGTATTGAATATTTTTGCAAAGCCGTGTGGGATTGGACCGCGATATACGGTGGCTACGACGCGAATGTGATACCCATGACGTATCGTCCTGCAGTCCTTCCAAGAAGACTAGCTTTTGGATATTTTAAGAGTGACGGTTTGGTTGAACCCACCCCAGCAGTTGCACGAGCCCTGGATTTGGTGGTACATGCGTTGCAGAGAGCTGGCCATGAGGTAATCGAATGGAAGCCTCACCGCCATTCTGAGTTGTGTAAGATTGCATCAAATAGCTTTACAGCAGATGGCGCTCGGCGTCTGAAACAACTTATTGGACCTGAAGAGAAGTTTTATCCAGATGTCGCGGCCATTGTGAGCAAGGCGCAGAACAAAGCGGCGTCGGACGTATGGGATGCTGTTGCATTGAAGGCAGAGATCGAGTCGGAATACTTTGACCAATGGAAAGCAACATCATTAAGAACGTCTACTGGCCTGCCAATTGATGGCATAATTTGCCCTACGGCACCGGTGTCATCTCGTCCGCATCACGAGTTTTACTGGATGGGCTACACGATGGCTTTCAATACACTAGGGCTTCCGGCTCTGACATTCCCGGTTCTAGAGTCTGATAAGACTATAGACGGCAAACCAAATCATGAACCTCGCAACGGGTTGGACAAAAAGGTGTGGGATGCGTACGACCCTGACAGGTATGACAGGGGATGTGTAGGGCTACAAATAGTCGTACGGAAGTTTGAAGACGAGAGAGCTATTGCTTTAACAAGAGTTATAATGGAAGTAATTGCAGGCGGAGCAGCACACACAAAACCGAAACTTTGAGGAAGTCCACAGACGAGATATGAAGATTTTTTGACCTTGTTGTCAATCATACTTCTGACCAACACAAGTGGTTCAAAGAAAGTAGCAAGAGCAAGGACAACCCCAAACGCGACTGGTATATCTGGCGACCGCCGAAATACGACGAGAATGGCAACAGACAACCACCAAACAACTGCTCGTCATTCTTCCATGAATCTGCTTGGGAATGGGAAGAGATAACCCATGCGTACTGTCTTCATCTGTTTGCCAAGGAGCAGCCAGAGCTCAATTGGGAGAACCGTGCGACTCGTCAAGCTGTCTGCAACGATGCCATCGTGTATTCGCTTGAGAAGGGAGTCTATGAATTTCGAATTGACACAGTTGCAATCTACTCAAAGCAACCGGGTCTGCCGGATGCGCGCCCATCGTCCATCCTGATGCCCCATATCAAAACCCTGGGCCAATGGTTGTTGATGGCCCACAACTACACAAGATCCTACGCGAGATGCATGAAATTGGTTGGGAGAAGTATAACGCTGTGGGCGTCCATGAGCCAACCCCCTAGATTTTGTTCGGCGAGAGCGCAAGGAGATCAACATGATGTTCATCTTTGACTTTGTTCGAAGTCGGAAAACTTCCCAAGCAGAACAAGATTGTACCTTGGACTCTCACAGATCTCAAAAGGGCGCAGGGCAAAAACCAATATCTCCTTGAAGAAGGTTGGGCAACTACGTTCTTGGAGAACCACGATTCAGCGCGTTGTATTTCACGGTTTGGGGATGAATCTTGGTGGGCTGAGTCGGGAAAATTGTTCTGTGTCATGACTACCACACTCTCTGATACCATCGTCCTGTTCCAAGGACAGGAGATTGGTAGGCTCAACTTCCCTAAAAGCTGGACAATCGGTGATCTCGAGAACTTGCTGTCCACAATTTCTATAACGAGGTCAAGGAGCAGGCTAACGGAGATCCGAAGGCTCTCACCGACGCGATGGAGTATCTTCATACCGCTAGTCAAGACAATTGTCGTACACCTATAGTGGGATGGCACACAGAATGGCGGCTCTACGACAGGAAAGCCGTGGTTTCACTTGAATCCAAACTACAGTAAGATTAATGTCGAGAAGCAAATCCGGGATCCTTATTCAATTCTTTTGTTCTATCGACATGCTCTTCGATTTCGCAAGGCATATGCAGATGCGGTGATTCGAGGGATATATGAGGAAGTGTACGAAGACTCGGAGGAACTATATTGCTACTTCAAGCGTGGAGAAAAGCACACTCTCTTCGTTGCTATGAACTTTACGGACAAGGTCCGGGAGCTTGCGCTCCCTTTGATTCCTAGAAGTTCCAATGGATCTCCTCTCGGCAGTGGTAGATCCTATCAACTTCTGCTGACTTCCGTGCAACACCACGAGGATGGAACTCTCAAGCCGTACGAAGGTGAATTAAAATAATTGAACACTTAGCCTTGGTTGAGCAGTGAATCCAGATTTATGCCATATCGCTGATTACACCACGCTTTCGGAATGATGATCCAGCATAGTCCAGCTTCGCTGCGGAGTGCAGAGAACAGTAGCAGTTCAAATGCCGTTTGTTGCTGCACTTTAGCCAAAAGACACAAACGCGTGACCTGAAATCCTGCAACTGTATACTAGTCGGTGATACAGACAAGCAAATAATTCGTGTCCAGTTTATGTACGAGAGGCAACAGTACCTCGAAACCCTGAATATATAACAGCTAATCAACTGCTGTATGGAACCTCAGCCTTATCAATCATGCCCCTCTCTCCAAGCCAAGACCAGTTGCACTACCATTTCAACGTTACTTACGCAATACTCAATTCTTTGAAACTTGTTATCATTACACCGGATATTCGTGACTGTTGTGGGGGGCGTTGCAGATCCAACTCGGAGATTTTCCCGAAAATTTCCCCGAAGCGTTTCTCCGAAACTTTCCCCATTGATTCTTTTCCCGAAAAGCCTACACAAGGCACAAAATAAAACAACGACTTAAGACCGTATTCCAACCAAAAAGGAGCCCACTTTATGAGCACGTAAGAGAGCTGTGTCAGGTGGACCGACCAGTAGCTGGTACAGTTCGCCCCAACCCTGGATCGTTTGAGGCAGGACCACAATGTAGGCAAATGACGTGCGAAGGGAACTGGCTCGTAAGAAAAACACACTCAGACATCGGACGAAAGCAGATACGCCTTAGAACCAAAGTAATACGACACTTTAAGTCTGATTAAAAGATTTTGAAAGCTCGACAAGAGGGGTTGAGCACGAGCCACTGTAAATGTGGAAATGGCGTCAGCGTTGATCAGCAATGTATTGCGATATGTCTGAACGAAATGATTTCACTAGACTGGAGCGGGCCGCAGTGCACAGAGCTTGCGATGCTTGCAGCTCTCGCAAAATCAAATGCGATGGTAAGCCGACCTGCCAACAGTGCGCGGCGCTTAATCTATGGTGTACTTATAGTCCGAAATTGAAGCGGTCGAGCCAGCTTCGCAACAAGAAGGGAACTGTACTATCCAGGTTTCGCAAGTCGGAAGCGTCCCCATTGGACTCGCCTGCGCCTACCAACAGTACAAGTGCACCGGCTCAAGGAACTGCGTTGCATACCCATTGTGCGTCAAGCACCGGCCTGACAACTTCATTGTACGATGGAGAGTTCATTGACTCGCTGGTACCAATTTACATGCAAGCAATTTACCCGCTATTTCCCGTTATGACAGAAGCAGAGGTGCTACTGTCCATTGACAGGATTGACAAAAGAATGGATGCTGCATTCATACATGCGCTGGCCGCATTGATTATGAGCTGCACGGGAATCTCTACAGAAAGTAGCCGCGGTCGACTAGAGCAAGCCAAATATTATTCTGAGCAGTCGCTCGAGGTTCGTGGTGCGATCAAGTCAAGCACCGACATCGATATCAAAATGATAATGACTAGCTGCTTTCTGTCCAGCGCATTTGGGTGTATGAATGATTTGTCAACGGCTTGGATGTATCTCCACGAGGCCATTACCATGTTTACAACTGTCGATATGCACGGAGCCGAAAAGCTGTCATCACTCCCTTTAATGGAGAAATCTCGACGTCAGAGACTATATTGGGCGCTCTATATTCAAGAGCGCTCCTTGGCGCTTCGGCATTACAGACCAGCAACGATGGTTCCGCCCAAAAACGTTCCACAAAGCGATGCGACCCTTCCGGCTGGCGTCCAAGAAGGATTTTTACGGCTGATAAGGCTATTTAGATTGGTTGACACCGATTTTATCAACGGGCATCTGGACACGTATTTCCACATCACTGCCAAATGGATAGCAGAGAAAGAATCGCAACTTATGGCTGTGGAAGAGGTCTATGCTATTTCTTCCGAAATACAAAACCTGGACCTTGCTTTAGCACAAGAATGGCTCCGGGTGCTTTTATGGCGGATGGCGGCAACTCGATCAATTCTTAATCCAAGTATTCCAGAGGGAGTAATGTCAATCTATTTCCCTAAAGCTGCTGCTCGGAGACTGCACAGCCTTCTCAGTTCTCACTCAAAAACAAAGATTCAAGCTCAAGGCAGCGAGATGCCTCATAACCTATTTGAATTGGTGGAGAGGTTATGTGAATTTCCGTCTCTAATACCGTCGAAGTTTGTCCGAGAGATGTGTGGTGGAAGTGACGACTTTATTTGGATTGTCGAGTTCTTGCTCAAGTGGCAATCATTAACTGTAGCCCAGAATGACACACTTCAAAAGCTGTTAATATCCTTGCGACATGTCCCCGACATTCCTATGATCTCTGCGGAGTCGACTACACTCGCTTCTCATGAGACAGACTCGAAATCATCTACAACTAGGAGTCCAGAAGAGGCTTCTACCGAGTCACTGGACACGAAATGGGAGAATCTTGGGCGGCCTCTTCGTGTCTCTGTGGATACAGGGTTCGATAACTCATTTCGTCAGAACAGCGGCCGCACACAATTCACCTACGATGGACCCCTCTCTTGGATATCTGCTCTCAGCATCTTACCGGGATCGACCCATGATTTGGAATATGAGGTAGAGACCACGTCACGGCTTAAAGCAGCGCTTGACAAAGAGAAACGCTACGTGTACGAACGCTATTGGTAGTGTAGCCAATGTTGCTACCTCACATGATTTCGACTTCCTTGGCTACTAGAGTACTTATGCTAACCAAAATTCCTGAACCACCATTCTATCGATTACAGTCTAAATGGAGGGTCCACGACACGCGATTATGTCGATGGCAGGGGCTTGGTACGCACCATGTACGTAGTTTACAAGTTTACAAACCCTACCCCGCGGTGATCGCTCCGCATATAGACGGTGGTCGTCGATCGGCTGAGATACCATTCGTCCCAGGACAGTCTTACAGGCCGATGAGTCCACCAGTTCCTTTTACCTGTCGGCAGCCAACTTGTCACGACCCTGAGTCACACACATGCATATATTTCAACGGTTGAATCAATTCCCATTCCTCACACGACTATGAGTGCTATGGTAACTTCTTCACCCAATCCAGTGGCAAACCCAGGAGCTATCGTCGCTGGTCCTAACCATCAGTTTACGATCCTGAACAGTCGCCTGATTCGATATGAATGGGCAGCTGACGGGAAATTTGAGGACAGAGCGTCTATACCTGAATTTCGTGTTGTCGATGGTAACGATCTGGAAATCATCGCCGCACATTTCCACCTAAGTTACAACAAGACACGGCTCTCTCCAGAAGGATTATTTGTCCACCTCAACTCCAAAAGCAATGAGTCGCAAAATGCATGGCGCTTTGGATTGTCTGGGAGGGGCAATTTGGGCGGAACAGCACACACCGGATAGATGCGACAGGCGTTGCGATATGGGCCAAGGGATAATGTCTAGGGCAGGTTACGCTGCGCTAGATGATTCCACATCCGTGCTCTTCGATACGGACCATGTAATAGGTAGAAATCCGGGAGACCGAATAGACGGCTATCTATTCTGTTATGATAAGGCCTATGAAGCCGCCATCAAGGCATTCTATGCGATCTCTGGCAAACAACCAATCTTGCCCCGCGATACCCTGGGCAAGTGGTGGAGCCGGTATCATGCATATCACTAGCAGGAGTATATTCAGCTCATAGATAAGCTCCGCTCTAGCGATATTCCATTGTCAGTTGCAGCTCTCGACATGGCCTTGCACCTGGTATCGGATCAGTGCGTGCATCATTCTGGGTGGACCGGCTATACGTGGGATAGGAAGCTCTTTCCCGATCCCGAGCAGTTTGGAAGCGTTTAAAGATCACGCTAAATGACCACCCGAATAGTGGGGCATTGTCACGAGGATTCCTACGAGGAAGTGGCCAAGGCATTTGATCGCAGTACCGATTCTTATTAATACTCTACATCCAGAGATCCAACTACAAGAATACACATCCATTTGTGTTGAGTTATTTACATAACAATCAGCCACATACTTCAGAAGCCCCCACAAAAGTAACGTCTGAGCCACAACCATAATACTGCAACTAGAACACAGAATTAATCAAAACAAGAACTCAAAACCAATGAGAAAACTCAAGAACTCAGAACTCGACAAATAAATCGACTCAGAACTAAAATAGAACTAAAAACTAAACTCAAGAACTAATAACACAACGAATAACCCAACTAATAATTAAATATTAAAAGAACTAATGACTCAAAACTAATAACACAACTCATAACCCGACTAATAATTAAAATATTAAGAGAACTAATGTCTCAGAACTAATAACACAACGAACAACTAAAATATAAAAAAGAGAACTAGTGACTCAGAACTAATAACTCAACTAAGAACTAAAAAATATAAAAAAAGAACTAATCACTAAACTAATCACTAAACTAATAACTCAACTAATAACTAAAATATAAAAGAGAGAACTAATGACTCAAAGCCGGCCTGTTGGCACAAAACTTATAACTCAGCCAGCAGAACTTTCAACTCGGCTGCCAGAACATATAACCCAGATTTTATGTGTCAACAGTGCCGGCTTTGAGTCATTAGTTCTCTCTTTTATATTTTAGTTATTAGTTGAGTTATTAGTTTAGTGATTAGTTTAGTGATTAGTTCTGAGTTCTGAGTTCTGAGTTCTGAGTTCTGAGTTCTGAGTTCTGAGTTCTGAGTTCTGAGTTCTGAGTTCTGAGTTCTGAGTTCTGAGTTCTGAGTTCTGAGTTCTGAGTTCTGAGTTCTGAGTT
>JAJLWU010000040.1:0-42754 GCA_030570855.1 Tardiomyces digboiensis | reverse complement strand
CTTAAAGCAGATCACTGAAATCACTCAAGATTGCTAGTTTGTAATTGAAGTGCAACGCAAAATGGTGGACCACAGTCATGTATGCACAAATTGCGCTCATATGTTGCATTAAAGGCTAGTCCTTTTACTGTTGACAATCACTGGACGCCTTAAGCATTTGGCTAATAAAATTGCCGTCACCACGTTGGTGTCCGCCATCTGTTTGTAAACATAAGTCACAGGCTTTTGAGCAATTCTTACTGAGCTCACAACCATAGGCTTTGCATATGCAACAGTCCTAAGACCATGAAACCTCCTTGCGGGTGCATCCACCCTGTGTTCGTTTGTTGGCACAAGGCCCAGCCGCTTTTTTATTGAATAGTTTTTAGTTGTTGGTTTATGTTTCAAAGCGTCTGAGTTTCAATGGCCCGGTCAGCGGAGTGGCACCCGCTGCAGAGTCGGTGGTCATCCCGCCGCACCGTTGATGCAACGATCATGACCAGGTCCGCGACTATTATCAACCTTAAATGCTAGTCGCCAGCTAGACACAAGCCATTATTCCAAACTACTTCATTCCCAATTACTCGGAGAGCTAGACCTAGAGTGACATGGAAATTAAAGAAATTTGATCGAAACCTGAAAAGGGTTTCTTTTAGCTAATGCCGACATGCTTCCGGGCCAGCGCAGCATTTTTGACAGCCGTCAATGGCAGGAATGAAGTAAAGAAATGGTCGACGAGGAAGTTCTATGAGGACTCACATTACATCAAGAGCATGCAGAAGATTGAAATGTGGAAAAAGACGACACCGTTTTTTCCAGACAAGCCGAAAGAAACGATCAAGTATGTGGAACGCCAAATCCCACCAAGAAAACCACGTCACTCGCCAAGTTGAAAAAGTACGCGGAATACATGCTACCGCGGTTTCGCCGGCTGCTTGGATTCCACATGGCGCGGCCGTTTTTGGCAAGCTCAGATGCTGACTGAAATTTGCAAACAGTTTGGAAAGGGCGCGATTATTGCATTTGGCAACTGGCCAAACTGTGGCGGCTGTATTAGAGGACTCAAGGCTCCTATCAAACGGTTCCTTCGCGCCCTGCAACAACGGTGTACAGTCGTTCTTGTGTCGACGAATTTCGAACGAGTAAACTCTGCTTCAAATGTCACGGCAATCTTGTACACCGCAAATCGCTTTTCCACCCTACAGAGAAGGAATTAAAGGCTCCTACTAGACAAACTCCCAAGTCTCAAATACGAAAAGTCTATTCGATCTTCTATTGCCAGAGCAAAGAGTGCAACGGAGCCACTGTGGACCGCGACATCAATGGAGCCCGCAATATTCGCCAACTATTTCTCGATGACTGCAACAGCTTAAGTGGCCATATTTGCTTTGATCGCAAGATTCGCAAATGGCCTGACAAGACGTTGCCTCCATGCAAGAGAACCCCTGCTCTGCAATACCCACACCAAACTACTAAGCAAGGGACCTCTTCACGGCCTGTCCCTCGTCAAGCACCAGACCATTCGCAATCGCCTTGACAACTTACACCACATTTATTTTATTTGTGGTTCACCAAAGATCAATTCTCTTCAAGACCTGTTCGAGGCCCCCTTGTCTTAGCACAAGGGAAGCTGAGATTACCCAGCTTGGTTTTTCAAAGCCTACTCTAAATGGCTGGAAACAGTCTTATAATAATTCTATGTGCCTCATAACAAAGCGATGAATCCCTGGAAAGGCTCGAGAGTCACATTCGAGCCATTAGAGGCCAACTTTTCAAAGTTGTTCAGAAGCACCTCCTTGGGCGAGAAGGGCAAGTCATACTTGACTTGCTTGTCCGTGAAATTAAGCACGACCCCAAGCGAAGCGCCATCACGACCAGTCCGCGTGTAGGTGATGACATCAGGATGGTCGTAGTCGAGCATTTCAAAGCCACCGTAAACAACAACGTCCTTAAACTCCTTGCGGAGCTTAAGCGCCTGTGACCAAAATGAGTAGCAGCTCTTTGGATCCTTGACCTGCTTGGCTGCATTCCATTCCTCGTAGTCTTCGTTCAACGGCATCCAAGGCTCCCCAGCGCTGAAACCAGAATTGCGACTTGAATCCCACTGCATGGGAACCCTGGCATTGTCTCGCGACTTTGTGTTGAGCAAAACCTTGAGCTCTTCAAATTTTTCAGGTGACGCGTTTGTGCGCTTGAGCTCGCTGACGGCATGCTGGCTTTCAATGTCGATGTACATGTCGAAATCCCAAGACTTTGGAACGTTGGCGAGACCCAGTTCCTGGCCCTGGTACACAAATGGTGTACCAGACTGGAATACGAGCATCATGGCAATTAATTTGGAAGCATTCGCTCGGTGCTGTGGAGCATCGGACAAATAGCGAGAAATAGAACGCGCCTGGTCGTGGTTCTCGATAAACAGAGCATTCCAACCACCTCGACTTGGAATCTCGGTCTGCCACTTGGTAATACACTCTTTGAGTTTTAGCGGGGTAAACTTTCCTGTCGAATACCGTCCACGTGGCCCGTCATCAAGCTGCACGATATCAAATTGGAAAGCCATACCGAGTTCATTGCGGTCAGCGCCAACTGTTCGAATAATCTCGTCAATGTCTTTCACAAATGGGGTTTCACCGACACTAAAAGCGTCGTACTTCTTGAATATATCTCCAAGACCCTGAAGGAACTCGTGCAGTCGAGGGCCATTGGCAAAGAACTTGTCTCCCCAGTAGTAGGGGCCAGGCTGGCCGTCAACGGGTTCAGCATCCGGAAACGATTGGACTTTTGAGATCAAGTTGATAACATCCAATCTAAAGCCGCGTACGCCCCGTTCTAGCCAAAATGTTACAACGTCGTGTACCGCAGCCCGCACCTCAGGGTTCTCCCAATTGAGATCGGGTTGCTCGTCGGCAAACAAGCATAGATAGTACTGACCGCGAGTCTCGTTCCATTTCCAACTAGACGGTGTGAAAAAACTACACCAATTGTTCGGAGGGTATCGGTTACCGTCCTTGTCGATTTTGGCATCTCTCCAGATATACCAGTCTGCTTTTGGGTTGGTTTTGGACTTGCACGATTCGAGGAACCAAGGGTGCTGATCCGAAGTGTGGTTGACTACCAAATCAAGTACAAATTTCAGATTTCGTTTGTTCATCTCCGCCACAAGCTTGTCAAACTCTTCAAGTGACCCATAACGAGGGTCAATGTCCTTGTAGTCCGAGATATCGTAACCCATGTCAACAAGCGGCGATTTATTAATGGGTGATAACCAAATAACGTCGACGCCGAGGTTTTTGATATAGTCAAGCTCTTGGATAACTCCCTCCAAATCTCCAATGCCATCGCCATTTGAGTCTTTGAATGATGCGGGGTAGATTTGGTACACCGAAGCCTCGCGCCACCAAGTCGGAGTGATCTTGTCGCTGGGCGTCATCGACAGAGTCTCAGTATTTGCTGACACCATCTTTAATGCAGTACCGGAATCTCTGGCTCTTTCTTTGATCTTTTGACTAGGTTGCTGTTGGTTTTATAGTAACGTAAATCGAAACGGCCCGACGTCTTGCATGCGCATGCGCCGACCCCTCAGGTCAGCCGTGGCGTGGGATATCGGGCCGACAGCGATTAGAAACTCATTAAGTCCGACAGTCGTCACGACAAGTTGCGAAAAAAGCTCTCAAATAATTCCTGGCCGTGTATAGTCGATTGCTTGCCCACAGCTTTTTTGTATTTTATGTTTTGTTTTTCTCTCACTCGCACGAGGATGGCTGTTCGCAACCCTAAGGACCGAAGTAGTCGGCCCGAAAATCAACACTGAACGTCTATGCAACGACTACGACACGTTTCAAAAAGCACTCGATAAATATAACGTTGGACCCGCCCAAATTTCATTATAGAACGTGAGCACTGTCATTGCTGTATTTGGCGAAGGACAGTGCAGTCAAAGAGTTTGTCCAAAAATTCTAGACCAAAGTCCTCAAATGATGTATCAGACGAGGGTCCAAACGTATTGTCATCACTGACAGTTGTAGAGATAGTGGGCGGATCAGGTATTGTGTAAACATGCTCATAGAGTGGCGGGGCGAAATATCTCATAAGATCAGTGAGTTTATGATGCATTAAGTAGGCTAGCCGCCATTTCATACCCAAGACCTCAAGCGTGCGACATTCTAGCTCCACGTAAGTCAAGTACTGCGTCAGCTCTTCCTGCGGTATGCTCTGGGGTACACTCGAATGCCAGATATAGCCCTTTATGCGAATTAGCAGCGACATGACGAGAGCGCATGCGAGCATGGGTGTATGTTCAACAACACTAGATACACCAACCTCGGAAACAACACGGACAACGTTGTTGGCCGCAGTTAGGCAGTGACGCGAACTCATTACCCGACGTGACATGTTGGGCTCCTTCAAGGGTTCAATGTTCTGACCGACATCAGCGGCGGCGCAGTTGGCATAACTTGGCACATCGCACTTTACAAAAGTAGAGAACGGCAGGTTAAGGAGAATTGCTGCGTAATTGAGCGAGATTATTGCCTGCATAACGCCCTCGTTGACATTTCCAAAATGATCGATGAGATGAGGCACGTGGAACGAAGCAGGGTCGTTGAGACATCCTTGCCAAGTCGCAATGTGCGCCTGTAACCGGTAGAATTCCGCAGACTCCTGAAGCTCCTGCCCAGAATGAGCCAAAAACCGTACCACTTCATCCACGGTACGTACAGCAACATTTCTGAGTCGGTAGCAGACTCTCTTTCGGTCAGGAATATCAGCCACGAGATCAGGAATGGGGCTTTGGGCAATTGTGGATACCATGTAGTTGGAGGCGGCACCAAACAGGACGTCGATGAAATGCAGCTCGCTTAGACACCGCTTTGCACATTCGACAATCATCTCCACCGGAACTTGAGCCATGCGATCGCCGGCCATCAGAGGTGTGACGTTCAGCTCATGCCCACCGTCGGGATTTTGGGCAACAAGGTTGAGACTCATATTGACGGCCTGATGGCGGAATCGCAATGAAAATTCGTGAACGGCGTTGAGGTGTGTCACAAGTGACATGATAATTAATGTTTGAAGTTTAACAAGGTCATCAGGCGCGTATCGTAACAGCTGATCGATTTCCTGTACAGCTGTGGGGATACCTGCCCTCTCGCATCCATCTGTCTGGATGCGCTCAACCAGTAACATAGCAGCCACCAACTCAGGAGGGGACTTGGCGGTAGCACGGAAAGTGTCAAAGGCATCGCGATCGGGAATCAGCGGGTGTGCCTCGTGAAAGGTCGAATAGTAGACGGAAAACGACCCACTATCGGGTGTCATCGGCGACATAAACCCACCAGAGTGCGTTGGGGGCGATACCTGAGATCCTCGAGAAGTTGGGACCATGTCAATACTATTTGGAGGCGAGATTGGCACAAACATTTTGCTCGTCAAGGTTCCAGATGGCACCTGAGACTGAGCACTATTTACGACAGCACTGGGTGTCATACCTCCAGACCCTTGGGGAGTAAAGGGAGTGGCGGCGGTCACATTCATTTTGGAAACAATTGCTGGTGACCCAATCATGGTTGGCGTCGGAATCTGAGAGCCAGACGGTGGCGAGTACAACTGAGGATGGCTCTGTTGGTTGGTCGGCGGCTGAGGGGCAGTCACCGGCCGGTTTGGTTGCCGGTGTTGTTGTTGTTGTTGCTGCTGCTGCTGTTGTTGTTGTTGTTGTTGTTGGAGAGACATGTCCTGATGTCCTGGGATATGGTGGTGCATGGGGATACCAGTGGCCACAGGTGGCGGTAGCCTTGGAGCAGTAAAAGGCGAGCCACTCGACGCCGCGGAGGCCAAAAGCGGAGACGGCGGCATCACTATGGGGTGTTTGGGCTCGTGCTTTGAGGACCTCCTGTCGTCACTTGCTCCGTCATCGGAGGCCTTCCTCCTGACACGCTTGCCACCTCGATGACTGGGCGCGTATACACATTCTCGATGACCAGATTCGCCGTCTTTGACGCCTAAACATTTACCGCACACGGGTAAGAGGCCGTCGCATTTGGTATGTCTTCGTCGGCACTCTAGGCATGCCAAACGAACATGCTTCCTCTGGGCTCGGTCTACGGCCATGGCCATGGGCGGCGGCAGCTGCACTGCAATCGCTTGCATCTGCGGTTAGCTTGAGAAGACTAGACAACGTACGTCGCCAAAGTGTTTAAAGTCACATCCTCCGAGCCCCAAAGCTTGCTAGAAACGCTTAATCGGTATACCGCATAAACCAACTCTAAATCACAAGCTTTTGCCTAGCATCTGAATTCTGTCCAGCTAGTCAACAAAATCCGCAATCTCCACAGTCAGCAAAACAGCGGAATGCTTACATTGATCCTGTAGCTTGTCAATGAACTCTATCGTATCCGTTGGCGCTCTCACGCAACTGTAAATCCACGACTGTGGTGGTCGATAACACACTAGTCAACTAACAGCCAAATTTCAATCTGGTAGAACACAAGCACACCACAGCACGATGGTGCTGTGGGTAGAGAGAAATAATAAAAAATGCAAACAACACCAGCGATCCAGCGGTGGCAGTCCGTTTGCGAAATATGTTACAACTCAACCTAACACCAGTAACGATTAGATCGCGAGCTCAGTCCGGGTATGGCACATTAACGGCCTAAACACGTTACCGGCAAAGTGATGCTGTATTCATCCACTGTGACCGAAAACGCACAGTGGGTTGCGCGGCGCAAGCACTTTTGGTCAAACCCCGACGCATCAGCCGTACAATGATCAAACCCCGACGACGACGAGGTGGCTAAAGCCGTACCTCGGGCTGGCGCGGTTTTGCTCGGCCGACGGTGTGGAACCCGAAAGGTGTCTGATTAGGGGGTTATTTTTGCTCCTGATGTGAGTCAGTAAGAGATGCTACATCACTCAGACTGCCGCTTGCTGGGAATGAGGCGGGTGGATCGGGCTCGTCGTTGTTCATCGCGAGCGCGGTGCCCTTTGCACGCCTCCGATCTTATCCTGGTTTCAAAGCGCTCAGATGGCAAGCGATGAGACTACGCCTATTCACGTGACAGGTATCCCCTTCGTCTGGCGCGCTTGGTTCGAGCACCGCTCCAGACAGAGTATGAGCAATCGGCAGTATTCAAGTAAGACAACACAGATGGCCCTCACTGAAGAGTCGTCTGTGCTCCTCTCCCGGGCCGGTTTTCGTCAAACAATCCTGGCATGAAGTATCTAGGCAGCGCGCACTGCACGTCAATGACACCATCGCAGCAGGGATGAATTACTTTGTATGAATTTTTAACTGCCTGCCGAGAATACGCAGGAGAAAGACAATGTGGACAAAAGCTAGGAATGCACAGCGCTGGTGAAGCTTGAATTGATGCCGTTGTTGTTCTTTATCGGCGGTAGCTACGGCCAGTCCTGACCCGTGTCCACAATTGCTTACATGCTAGACAAAGCTCATTACAGAGGCAATTGAGATGCCCCGGATCCCATTCGGTTGCCGATTTTGGTCTAACAAGGTTGTCATGCCTGGGTCTCCCCGCAACCTCGGTACATTGCAGGTGGTCATGGTCAATAACCCATGCAGGAGGGCGGGTCGCTGCATGTGTTATGGGCGAGAACCTGACTATCTTGTGTGGTGGTATTAGCACGTAATATTATTGGGCCACGGTCCCAGTCGATTCTGCAGAGAGAAGTCGTTCTTTGCCTCGGATAGACTCGACCTGAATTGAACATACTGACACGCGCCGTTGAAGTCTGCAAAGATGCCGTATTGGGAATGCGGTGGCTGGGCGGTCACACACAAACTGGGATCTTTACTGCAGGTTGTCAGAAGACGAGTATAAGCTAACTCAAAATGGAACTGTAACCCGGGCAGAACAACTTTGGATACCGTCACTTCGATCCGAGCTTGTTTAGCTAGTATTGAAAACCTACAATTCCCACTGGGCGCCGCGATCTGGAATTTACCAAGCTGCATGCAGCGGCCCGTTTCGTACCTGGCTCGATACGGAATATACGTTAGATCTAGGCCCAAGAGCCAAACAATCGGTTTGATCCGTTGCAGTGAACCAGATGTTGAACGCCGATAGCACCAAATGGGAATCCTCCAAGCTTCTCGCAGACACGCGGGAGAGTGCACGTTGTTATTGGAGGCTGCTTGAAATAGCGTAATCAACGGCATACAATCTTGCCGTGCTCTCCTGTTGGGCTAATCAGACGGCGGCCAATCAGACAACGGCCACTCAGACAAATATCATGGCAGCTCTCGAAGCGTTTCCAGTCGCGAATATATTCACATTCTTTCACTAGAGTTCTGTTAGTACCATTAAAACAAGGGGTACACACCAGAACCATGTCTCATGCCCTGCCGCTCGTTCTTTATCTCGTTCTTTATCTGTCTAGAGCTGGAAGTTCTACCGCGTCTTATCCCTTGTTACAAGCCCTTTCAAATGCCGCCTAATCCATTTCTGCTTGAATTCTTTCAGAGCGGGGCCATTCAACTAGGGATTTCACAAATACACACCAAGTCTCGTTTATTCCCTTGAAGATTTAATGCGAAGCGAGAACCACTGTGGCAATAAAAGTCCATCGTACTCAATATGACCCAGCAAGGTACCGGGGTGGAGGCATACACTATCTGCGCGAGGTATATTCCGAAATCGTAGAAGTCGCATACAACCAGTTGCCGAGCGGTTACCACAAGGCTATGGAATGTGTCAATAAGAACGTTCTACGGTTATACTAGACTGTGCAAATTGCAGCCCAGCTATCTTGAGCTTAGTATCGCACCAAAAATGTAGATTTTATTGAGTGGCAGGATCTCTCCGTTGGGAGTCATTTGTTGAATTATTTGGCGCACTGGGCGGCGGCGCATCACTGCAGCCACCGATGTCGTGCGCACCCCAACCCCTTTTGCGCTCAGAGCCGTAAATATTACTTAAATATAACCAGCTATAAATGTCCAAAATATATTCACGCTAGGCTTTCATGGGCAAGCACAAGACACATCCTAATTGGCACGGAACTTGTTCTGCTGCTGGATCGAATCAGGGTCCCGGCTTTAAACCTAAACTTGACATTGACCTGCGTTCCCCTGCGCATCTCCAACAACGTAAGATTGCGCCGGGGATCATACAAGAGAATTTTGACATGGGCTCCGTGGTTCGCTCAGTTACTGGAGGTTGCCCAATAACGGGCTCACGATCGTTTGATTGTGCACTACCGAAAATTTGGATCATCGTAGAGCGTGGTAAGTTGGAGGTGGCATGCTCAGCGACACCTATCGGTAATTATCCGTTGACCGCCTAATTGCTCTCATCTAGACTTACAGCTGTCGTAAGTTGCTAGTGCTTACGAGTACACCAAAACCTGTTGTATGTTAGATAAGCTTTGAGAATGAGCTTTGGGTCCATGGGCTGTTTCAAAAAAGTTCAACGTGAAACACTCTACGTGCATGAGTCGTCGTATTGTAACGCAGATGTAGCCGGGGCAACATCAAACGACCCAAGACAATGACAGTAGTGACAACGAGACGCCATGGGATTGAGCGTACCCGAATCTGGGTGCGAACAGACGTGTTTACAGCTGTTGCCCAAGAGCGAACCGAAACACATTACACGACGAAAAAATTGGCTTGAGCCCCTGTCAATACATGAACACATAGGGTTATTCCAAACTAGCGCATCAGTTTCAGGCGTGATACTGAATGTTCTTGTCAATAAATCAGATCGCATCACTTACGATTGTCAAACATAGCCGGCCCCTAGCCAAGCTGCCTCTAACGAAGGACTTGAATAGCACCCGAATGGCTTGTTTCGCAAACTTTTTGTTGCAATGTCTGCCTATGAGCGCAGACTCCCAGTTGACGGAAACTTGAACTCGATCTTGACACATGCGCTAGCTTGCTCAATAACAAACAGATCAATGGATCGATGGCGCATACGTATAAGCACCTGGCACGAGCCCCGTGCGTCTGGCTGTGGCTGCATGACTCCACAACCTCTCTATTGGTTTCATAGAAAAGGCTTGCTAAACTCAAAGTTCTTCTGGGACATTTACAGGACGACCAGACCGACGACGAGATCTCACCTTTGATTAACCGTATAATCGTGGACAGCCCTCACCCTCCGCGGCATTTTTTCCTGAGATCACACCCCGCATCTTATTGAAAAAAGGGCATTGTTGAAGGAAATGCCATTGTCGTATCTACAGTTGGCTCCCGATTAACACCAAGCACGGGCTTTGGCGGTCTGGAGTCTCTGATAATTCAAATCCCGGAAATGCTGACCCCGGGTTCATACGTCTATCAATCCCGGTTTCAACAGCCTGGAAATCCAAACTCAACAAACGCATTATAATTACCAAATCCATGAGTTGAAACACCAAGGGGCAGCCAACGCAAGGAGTACAGAAGCGCATGGGGCTCAAGACGCACAACATCAATTATTGTGTACCCCCGACGCCACGGCCACACCGCCATCGTGGCGGTGTTGACGTCGACATGGGCTAACCCACAATTATGACATTGTGTTAGAAATCAGAATCGGCTGACATCCGGGCTGTTAAAACCCGGTGCATCCCGGAAATTGGTTCGGCGTTTGAGACGTCAGCCGTGGGGTCAAACCTCGCCCAGCCATACATGCCGTGGTGTCATCCCAGTAGCCCGAGCCCGTAATAACTGTGGCGGCACTTGAATAGTTGTCAGCCAGAGACCAGCTAGCTGAGAAATGCTCTACGGTTCCTGTTGAGTCCACCCCCGTGGTCTCATAACCCCTGACCATAGTGGCTCCGCTTTTGTCGGACGCACCCTTCTTGGCTCCAGGAGAATCTCGCTTTATACAAATCAATAACTTGGGTTAACACGTTTGCAAGCCATAGCTACTTTTCGTCTACAAGCTGTCACAAAAACCGGCAAACAGACGGGACGATACAGACACCTGCAGCCGCGTGCAAACCCCGTTGTCCCAGCGAGTGCCGCAGTAATGCTTGTCGCCGCACCTCGGATTGCACGTATTTAAGCAGCACTGGATCCGAGGGATGCTGCTGTGTGCAAGTTTGTGGAGGTAGCAGACTAGAGGGGTTTTGTGTTGAGAGACGTGGAAAAAAGACTGAAATCAAGGATCAAAAGTGGACAAAGTGCTAGGATCGCACGAATTAACATTATGAGTCACTCTAACTTTGCATGGGACAAAGTCACGGTGCGGGCATCCCGCAAGGGCACCGAGACGGTGCTACTGGACAACGTCGAGGGTAGCCTGGTGCCAGGAGAGATCATGGCACTCATGGGCCCATCGGGATCAGGCAAAACGACCTTGCTTAACATACTGGCGAATCGCGGCACTCCTTCGAGCTTCAGATCAGAAGGCAACATCGAGTTCAACGGCATGCGGGTAACTCCCCAAATTATCCGAGATGTTTCTTCTTATGTAGAGCAGGAGGACGCCCTCATTGGGAGCTTAAACGTCCGCGAGACAGTTGACTTTTCCGCCAAGCTGTCTGGATGTGCGGCGCCTTATCGTAACGAGCGAGTAAACGAGCTGTTGGCAGCGTTTGGTTTGTCCAACCAGGCCAAATTGAAAATTGGTACGCCTCTAACAAAGGGCATCAGTGGTGGCCAGAAGCGACGAGTAAGCATTGCTTCGCAGCTCATCACCCAACCCAAGCTGTTGTTTCTGGACGAACCCACGTCAGGACTTGACTCTAAAGCATCGTTTGAGGTTATCTCTACATTGAAGGACGTTGCCCGCCAAGAAAATATGATGGTCATGGCATCAATCCACCAACCGTCGTCGGCGACTCTGAACCTGTTTGACAAGGTTGCGTTTCTGTCCAAGGGCCAGACAATCTACTACGGAACCGTCAATGGCATGTATGATTACTTTGCTAAAATTGGTCACCCGATTCCGTCCCACTTTAATGCTGCCGAATTTGTACTCAACTTGATTAACACCGATTTCGAGTCCGATGGCGGCGAAAGCGCAGGCGTGGTGGACCAGCTTGCGGCCGCTTGGCGCGAGCACGGCTCCAAGACGCCCCGTCACTTGAACGAGTCGTCGTCGTCTCTTACGGCCGATGAGTTGAAAATGACTCTAGGACACAATACTGACAGCGAAGCTAATGTGGAGGAAAAAGTGCGGGCGGCCCGCGCTGCTGGCAAGGCGGCACTTGACAACCCGCCAGCCGAGCCGGTAAATGGCAACGGTGAAGTGCGTCGGACGGCCGCGAGTAACGTCGTCAGCCAGACAGTGACGCTGCTACAACGCCAGTTTGTCAAAGCACGACGCGATATGCTGGCCTACTACGTTCGAATTGTCATGTACCTTGGCCTAGCTATTCTCATGGGTACTGTCTGGTTGCGACTCAGTACTGCCCAACGCAACATTCAGCCGTTTATCAATGCTATCTTCTACTCGGGTGCCTTTATGTCGTTCATGTCTGTGGCTTACATCCCTGCATATCTGGAGGATTTCCGCGCCTTCAAGCGTGACCGTCTAAACGGTCTTTATGGCCCCACGGCATTCCTGGCGTCCAATTTCCTTATTGGCTTGCCATTTTTGTTTCTCTTATCGCTCATGTTTTCCATTATAACCTACTTCATGTGCCACTTCCGCCCGTCCGCGTCCGGATTCTGGATGTATGTCATGTGGCTATTCCTTGACCTGGTGGCTGCCGAGTCCATGGTGGTGTTCATCTCGTCTGTGATTCCCATTTTTGTGGTATCTCTGGCTCTTACTGCCTTTATGAACGGCTTGTGGATGGCCGTCGGCGGTTTCTTGGTTCCCAGCAACGTACTCAACAAGTTCTGGTACTATACATTTTACTGGGCAGATTACCAGCGCTACGTGTTTCAAGGCATGATGTTCAACGAGTTCAAGTATCGCATTTACCAGTGCGATTCGTCCTGCCACTGCATGTATGAGTCGGATCTAGCAAGCCAATGCGAAATTGCTGGTGATGCTGTCCTCGAGTATTTGGGCTTTGGCAGTATGCATATTGGCCAGTGGGTCGGTATTCTTCTCTCTATCATTGCCATATTCCGACTCATGACGTGGGGTTGGCTTATGTGGTGGCGAAAGTAGCCATCAAGCACTTTGTGAAAAAAAAAAACGCTGTTAGGTGCTGATCCTTAAATGATACTACAACGCAAGCATCTTCTACGCTCTTTTTTAACCGCTTTGGCTAGAATGTAAAAATACTAATCTGTATAAGTGCTTTTTGAAATCATTTAGACCGTCACAAATTTTGAGAGCTTGCGTTTAGGTCGCTCATCAGGGCAAGGACACTGACCTCACAACCGTGACAAAGAAGTAGCCCACCAAAAAAAAAGTGACGGTACGGCGGGTGCTAGGGCGACCACTCCGCGGCCGAACGCGGGACACCACCACCACCACGGCCCGTCGTCCCGGACCCAGCGGTAGTCCCAAGCATTTGTGTGGCCACGACCACGACCACGACGACTACCACACAATCACATCACCTATAACAAACGGGTTCCGCGACTCGACCCATTTCGCGCTCATCATCAACGACTGTGACGCGTTGTAGAAACTGCAAAGGTGAGTAGCCATAAGAAGCCCTAGAGTCGGATGGTGGGAAGTTTGCGATCGGTCTCAACTTGAGCAATTCGAGATTGGCAGCGTTATGACTGTCAAATAACTGGGCAAAGTGACGCTTTGACGCATAGGATTGGACCATGGACCCATGTAATGTGCCAACCTGAAATCGATTTTGTCGGTGACACGATCTCTGACATTTGTCAAACTGGTCATGAATCCTTGGCTAGCAGTTGCTGGGCAGCCTTGGTGGCTTGGATTATGCGTGAGGATGTGCGATTCTTGTCCATTTCAAGTGATATTTCACCCAAGTGTCGTTGGTTAGACTTTGACTGGAGTGGCCGCTCCTTGTTTTTGGCAGGGACAAGCTGGCGAGGTCCCCGTGGTAACCGGAACGGGGCAGCTACGATTCAGTCAAGTGAAGCAATATCTATTTTAGCCGACTTTTGAATTTGTGCTTTTCTCCTACTGGTCATCGATCGGCTTCAGAGTTTTAAAGCAGTGGTTCGAGAAATTCATTTGGGACGTCATATCTAACGCCAGGTTGTCTTTAGAAGCATTTGCAGCGAACCATGGATGTCGTAAAGTTAGAAAATGGGTTCCACCCCGATGTTGGCCCTTATTCAGATCAGTCACCGGTAAGTTAGGGTTTGCTCTGTAGTTAACGGCAGACGTGTATTGAGCATTGACGGCTTCGTTCGTGATCTGGCTCTCTAAACTTATGCTGACCGCAGCCACGACGAAACGCAATGGCCATCTCGTCGTTATTATCTGACCGACCAGACATGCCGCCATCTGACACTTGGCACAGTAATAATACTAACCCTGCCAACGATGGTGGCCACCCTAACGGCTACGCGACAGAAAAAGACCAATTTATTAACATGCTTAAGCTCCGTTTTCGGCTTGCCGTCGATTTCGATGCCGAGCGCCAACGAGAGCGTCGGGTGGAGATGCAAAATAGATCCATCAACATTCACACCTTGCGAGCTAGAGCATTTGACGACGTCTATCATGGACGGGCCATCCATGATGTTTCGACTCAGAGTGGTCCTGCAAAGGACGGTGAAGATGCAAAGAAAAAACGAGGCGACAAGCGAACTCTCGCTGACGATCGCAAACGTGCCAGGGAAGAAAAGGCCGCAGCCAAAGCGCAGGCAAAGGCAGAAAGAGACGCCACTGGGGCTGATGGCACCGGCGATGTGGATACTCCTACTGGTCGCACAAAGAGAGACAGACATAAACGCAAGCGACTAGATGAATCAGAAGAATCTACCCCGATTCGCCCTACAAAGATAAAACTCGTCACGAAGAAGCCACAGTCTCAAAAGGAGATCAAGGCACTTACAAAGCAGTTTACTAGTATTTATGATAGCATTTGGAAGGATATTGCAAAGAAAGATGCTGCAAAGGTGTACAAGGTGATCCAGGCATCACAGAATGTCAGGCAAACCAATGCTCGCAAAACTTCAGTCCTAGCAGCTCGAGAGGCTCGCCGATGGCAAGTTCGCACCAACAAAAATGTCAAGGATCTCCAAAACCGCGCAAAGAGAGCCATGCGAGAGATGCTCGGATTCTGGAAGAAAAATGAAAAGGAAGAGCGTGAACTCCGCAAAAAGGCAGAGAAGGAAGCACTAGACCTGGCCAAAAGAGAAGAAGAGCAGCGCGAGGCTCGTCGCCAGGCACGGAAACTCAACTTCCTTATCACTCAAACGGAGCTCTATTCCCACTTTGTCGGTAAGAAGATGAAAACAGATGAGGCGGAAGTGAACGGTTCCACAACCGCTACTACCACTGCTGCAACTACTGCACATGCAACCCCTCTACCTGATGGCGATTCAAATGGGACACAAGCTACAACAGACGTTAACTCTCTTGACTTTGACGAGGCAGACGATGAATATCTTAAGCGCGCTGCCATGGCAAATGCTCAGAATGCTGTCTTAGAGGCTCAAGAACGAGCTCGCAATTTCAACAATGGCGCCACTCCCGCGTCCGGTGGTGGAGCAGAGTTGAAGAATGTGGACCTCGACATGGATGAGATGAATTTTCAGAACCCAACATCTTTGGGCGACGTTCACATTTCTCAGCCGAAGATGTTAAGTTGCAAGCTCATGGAGTATCAGCTCAAAGGTCTCAATTGGCTGGCGAACTTGTATGAACAGGGCATTAATGGTATATTGGCAGACGATATGGGTCTTGGTAAAACAGTTCAGAGCATCTCGGTCATGGCGTATCTGGCAGAAACTCACGACATTTGGGGCCCATTTCTTGTCATTGCACCCGCTTCCACTCTCCACAACTGGCAACAGGAGATTACAAAGTTTGTGCCGGCGTTCAAAGTACTACCGTACTGGGGCAATGCAAAGGATAGAAAGATCCTTCGAAAGTTTTGGGATCGTAAACAACTGACTTATACGAGGGATTCACCTTTCCATGTACTGGTGACAAGTTATCAGCTCGTCGTTGCGGACGCGCAGTACTTCCAGCGTGTCAAGTGGCAATATATGATTCTAGACGAAGCCCAGGCAATCAAGTCCTCGCAGTCTGCGAGATGGAAATCTTTATTGTCGTTCCAGTGTCGAAACCGATTGCTGCTTACTGGTACACCTATTCAAAACAGCATGCAAGAATTGTGGGCGCTATTGCACTTTATCATGCCTTCGCTCTTTGACTCGCACGAGGAGTTCAGCGAGTGGTTTTCAAAGGATATTGAGAGCCATGCCACCACAAATAGTCAGCTCAATGAGCAGCAACTTAAACGTCTGCATATGATTTTGAAGCCATTTATGCTACGAAGAACGAAGAAGAACGTTCAGCAGGAACTTGGGGAGAAGATTGAAATTGATGTCTACTGCAATCTCACGAGCCGTCAAAGAGTCTTGTATCAGATGCTACGCGCACAGATCAACATGGCCGACCTTATCGAAAGGGCCACGTCCGATGAAGGCACCCAATCACTCATGAACTTGGTCATGCAGTTCCGTAAGGTGTGCAACCACCCTGACCTGTTTGAGCGGGGCGATGTCAAATCTGCATTAGCATTTGCATCGTTTGCTGAAACTCAATTTCTTAACCGCGATCCGTCGGTCCTGGAACTTTCTTACACATCCAAGAACCCTATAGAGTTTCGTCTACCAAAGCTTGTCTATCGGGAGGGGGGGTTTCTAGACGTTCCAAGTGAGGTATCTAATGCCGGAGCAAATGCTCGTTTGCAAAGACTCCTATCTATCTGGGATGGTGACTATCTGAACAAAGAGTCGGTTCAAAATGTTTGCACAGCTTTTGGTTGGCTACGTTTCATGCCGTATTCACCAAGTCATGTGTCACGCTTAGCTCGCAAAGGCTTGTTCGAGAGAGCGCTCGAGCTTTATTCCACCAGCGGTCGACCTCGACAGGAAAGCTCTTTCCTGATTTTGTCGGATGATGAAAAGCCTCTTAACAAGCGACAGTTTAGTGCAGTGTCAAGCCCAGTTCTCTATGAATTGACTCATATCGGCCAACTTGTGGCGGACGAGCACTACTATAACGTTCTAGACAAGGCTGCGTACGAGTCTGCATTGGCCCCACCCATCCCCATGGTAATATCCGACAAGGCAGCGATGACCTCACAGGAGCAAACTCTGTTTAATTCTGACGTCCGATCATCACTATACCCCATGTCACTTGACGGTGAGTGGGCATTACTACAGTCTGGTCGCCCCTTGCACGAGTTCCCGCCCAGTAACCTGTTGCCGGAAGATAATAGCAAGATGGGCTATACGTCCATTCAAATGCCGTCGATGATGCGATTTATTACAGAGTCGGGCAAACTCTCTCGCCTAGACGAATTGCTGACAGAACTCAAGGCAAACGACCATCGTGTGCTAATTTATTTCCAAATGACTAAAATGATGGACCTGATGGAAGAATATCTGACATTCAGACAATACAAGTATGTGCGTTTGGATGGGTCTTCGAAGCTATCTGAGCGTCGTGACTTGGTGAATGACTGGCAAACGAAACCTGAACTCTTTGTGTTCTTGCTATCTACTCGTGCTGGTGGTCTGGGTATCAACTTGACAGCAGCCGACACTGTCATATTCTACGATTCAGACTGGAACCCCACTATTGATTCGCAGGCTATGGACAGAGCCCATCGATTGGGTCAAACAAAGCAGGTAACAGTCTATCGTTTGTTAGTTCGCGGAACTATTGAAGAACGGATGCGACACCGTGCTAAGCAAAAGGAGCAGGTCCAGCAGGTCGTGATGGAAGGTGGCCGCGCTGTTTCTAGCGGTGTGGACTTCCAAAAGGGACCTGGGCGCGAGGTTGCGTACTGGTTACTGGATGACGATGAGACTGTCGACGCGGCAATCCGCCAAAAGGAGCAAGAGCAGCCACAGAAGACAAAGAATGGGCGTGGTCGTCGCCCGGCAAAAAAGGAAGTTTCACTTGAAGACATGTATCATGAAGGGGAAGGCAACTTTGACGAGTCGTCACGTCCCGACACAGGAGCAAGTACTCCAGTTCCAATGTCTGATTCGGGGTTCCCCAGCAGACGATAATAATAATATATATTTATTTGTTAGAATTCATCTAAAGTTCTACGCGGGTTGTAATATTACTTAGCAATTCAACAATAGCAATTCAACAAAGTCATCAGGTATTAATATCGCGCGTGGCATCGTAGAGTAGGTGTTTTCAGCGTAATGCAATCGTTCGTTTGCCAGCTACTTGCGGCGATTAATGTCCTTCTTAAGAAGAGCAATCAACGGTCGGATAGCGAATATCACACACTCGAGATCGAGTTGATCGAGACCCTTATCCGTCATCTCAAGCAAGTCGTCAATCTTTAGATCGAGCGAGAAGATGGCATCCCGCCTGCCCTTTGCCACTAGTGATATAACAAACGTGCCAGGGACTGGACAAGCGAAGTAAAATACCAGCGAAGAGGACCGTGCCTCGGAAAACCGCCACTCGGTAAGAACGCCATCCTTATACAACTGGCTGGGGGTGTACTTTTTGACAACCACCTTTTGCTTCTTCTTTTCCTTGGGCTTCTCAAATGAATCTCCGTTGAGGCCCACAGGACGATCACTCTTCGAGCCCGTATGCATCCTAACATTTGAGAGGTACGACCTATAAGTATCGAGTTGGGATCTTAAGTACTCATTATGCTCCTTGATGACTGTATACACCTGCTCCAGAGAGCGGGCTTCCTGCTCGACGCTGTCCCGCAGCGAGCCGAGCTGATTCAGTTCATATTCAACCTCTGTGACAAGAAGCTCAGAATCTCCTGAGTCATCAGCGTCAATCTCAGACAGAAGATCTAGGGCCTTGATTCCACGCTTGACAAGTGCCTGTTCATTACGAGTTGCTGCATAATCTGCAATTTTTGGAAGGTCCAGGGGTCGTGCCAGGACCGAATGGCCAGTAGGAAATGCTCGAATAATGTTGATCATGAGTGACTTAGCCTCCATGAAGACCATGTCAGAGCGCAAAATCTCGCTGGAGGTGAGATCGCCGACGACTGTTTCCCAGCGAGAAAAAAGAGAAAGCTCTAAAGTACCGTTTGCAGAACGCGGGACCAAGCCAGGAGAACGGCCTAAATCCCGCAGCAGTTGCGCCAAATGAGATGACTCGGATTTGATGACGCCAGCACGATACTTGTCAAGCAACGAGTGCATACCAAACACTTCATTAAGCGTGACCTCCAGGGTGAGATTCTTGGATAACGCAACGTACTGGTCCATTTCGAGACTTTCGTAAAAGTCGGGAACCTCGCACAAGTCGTGAAGGAACTTGTTGATGCGAGCCTTGTTATTGTCAACAAACGGGGACAAGGATTCCATATAAGGTTCCTTGGAATACGATGGCTTGTTTGCCAGATTCTGTAACATCTTGGCGATCAAAGTTAGAGCCCGCCGCGAGTGGTCCGACGGCAATCTGTCGACAAGCATGTACGCCTGAGGAGTCACTATCGCCGGGTTGACAAAGCGCAAAAAGAAAAAGGCACCAATTAGCGAGGCTACCGCAGCGTCGGATGCATCAGGGTACTTTCGTTTTGTTAACAGGCGGATCTGCTTGCAAATCCACCGAATCCCATAAGGTACAAGTGGAAGCGACTGGATTATAGTGTCAAGAAGTTCGTTTGATATGTTCATAATCTTGACATGTCGAGGCTTGATTAACTCAATAACCCGCGGGTTCTGAGCCGCCTCCTCAGCCATGACGCTTGGAAGAGTGGTGCCATCATCTGTAGGGTCCATTAGCTCCTCGTATACTCGGAGTGGGTTGATCTCAAGATTAAGATCGCGCTGATGGATAATAGAGTTGAGCTTTTCTGAAAGAGCAGCGCGCAGGTATGACTGGCCAGGTCCACGGCGTGTATAGGTGGTCATCATACGTGATACCGGAGTATTTGCACGTAGTAGACTACTAAACTCCGCAGTGTTGTCAAACTGGTATGCTAGAACGCTTTGAAACATAGTCAGCAGCAGGTGCTCTTCGCGCTGTTCATACTGGTTACCATAGATGGTGAACATAACGGTTTGGAGCAACGAGTCTATCTCGGCCATGGTCACAAGTCGACACAAGTCGGCAATGTGGGTAGGTTCAGACTGAAGCAAGAAAAACAGGTTACCGTACAAGTCGGTCTTCTTTCTATCGGGGTAGTACTCATCCGACACATCGCCGACTTCGTCGAGGCGGGATGCTACTTCCTTCTGTTCCTCTGGCGCCATTTTGTTTTGAATAATAAGGGCAATGCGAGAGTCAAGGTATCGCACGTCCTTTTCCAGTACAAAGTTTTTCTTTGACTGATCGCTGATCGCAGACTTGAGCTCACGGAGGTGTGCTTGCGCTCTTGCTAGTTCGTCGTCGATATCGTCGTCGCGGTCGACTCCTCCCATGGACATGTACATTGCGGCAACACTGTAGCGCTTCGACTGGCGAGCAACACCCTTGTCGAGCGTATTTCTTGCTGCGGCAATCATCTCTAACCTTTTATTCGATAAGTCTGACATTAGTAAAGATCCTTCCAAACGCCGGGTGCTAGGCCAATTTGCCTTGATCATCAAATCGCACATTTTCCACTAAATAGGGAGTTCACATTTTGCTTAGCATCTCCCAACGCTTGATGCAAAACGCGCCAAATTGTATTCAAACGTAGAGAAAACCCACATTACACGTCCCAAACTCACCTCAATTGTCTATCTGCGACGTCTGTTCGTCAAACACGCTCTCGCACCGCCCAGCGAATTGTCGTCGCGTCACAATTCTGTCAACGGTCGTCAGTCTTCTCTTATTTTCGATCCCACGTGGTCAAGAGACCTGTTTCCCAAAAGCAACGTCTCACTCAAGATATATCGCGGTTGTTGTGAACCCTGTGAAGAACGTTTTGTCAGTCCAAGGGGTGAACAAGTCCCACTTGAATAATAGACAAGCACGGCGCGTCAGTTTCTGCAAAGTGTCGACGCCCGCAGGAAATCGAGGGCGAGGAGTTGACAAAGCCGCGAGTTCCATGCCCCGAATTCATTTCAGGACAGTGTAAATCCTGCAGAATCCGCGTAAAAATCAGCAGACTTGATACGGTAAAAGAGAGCTCGTTGGAGGTGTACTTTAATGAGCTAGATTTCTGCAGGAGTAATTTGGGCCAGTGCCAGGGTTGCTCCGGTTGGCAGCACTGGTGATTAAACCGAGAATATCGCATGTGTGGTCGTATCAAGGATGAGGATACAATTGATTGCTTTCGGAGTCAATAGGGTCGCATAAGTTGGATATTTATTCTCTATTCATTATGCCGTGATTCTGGACACACCCGTGTCTGTCGGGTGGGTTTTTTGCTACAGTTTCTCCCCTGCGCATCAGTGCATGGACCTTCCCAACTGTGGTGCTGCGAGAGGGGTGCAGCATCGCATGTCACGAATCGAGATTAGCAAAGGTCACGCTGGCTCACCAATGTGCGTCATTTAATTGTCGCTTGCTCTTTTACCGTCAACGTTGGGATTGTGGAGGACATGTCTTGATTTCTTTGTACGAGCTGTCGACCTCGTTTCTAGCCCAATAAGTTATATTGTTTCGCACAGAGGCTCTTGTGGCCAACACTTGTGAGACTGAGTTTGGCAAACGAGTGTTTCTTGAAGTACGGAACTTATCAAACAGCATTTAACGTTTCTTTATCTCTTTCCAAATGTGTTTTCGAACTTACTAGTACTCCGATGTATTGTTGTATGTCATTGCAAACCTAGGTGAGGATTCGTTTCCAGGTTTAGACTAGGTTGAATGGCAATGAGAAACTCCAATTGTTTCTTGCACCTTGGACGGTGTCGAGCACCAGCTATCAGAGCCCGTTTGACCGGTCGATTAAACAACCGTTTTCATCTAGCGCAAATCTTGTGCTCCACATGCACGCACTCAGATTGGGCACTTGTCGCTGGTTGCTAGATATTGATTTGACGGAAGCAAGCAGTTGCATCCGATATTGCGAGCTTTCCAAGACAATAGACTGCTCATGACCTACACCAGTGCGTCGTAGTCGTTTCCACCCAACAAATGTTACGACACTATGATTTCATGCTGGTTATCTAAAGAACAGCATAGAAAACTCACAGACGCATGGCCAGCATTATTCTCACCATGAAGCTTCATGTCGATCTCAAAGAATTAGAGATCCAGCGCACTCCACAGGGGTGCATGCGGTAGGCCATCGACCTTTAAGCACGGCTGACTGCCCCCTGTTGATCTCGATATGGAAATCTTCACCCCTTGCTTCAACCTACTGGGAGAGCTTTTGGAGATTCACCCTCTACTCCAAGAAAATCCGCAAAAGGCTTTTTTTTTCTCTTTTTGGCTGTTACAAGAGTGGCGAGCTTTCGGCTCTACCACTGGTAGTTCCATTCTTCCTGTGTCCCACTAGCTGTAATAGTTAAATGAATGCGATCGTCATGGGATCGGAAAACTCGCTCCACCACCCTTACATAGCATCTGCAGAGTCAACTAAAGTTGTTATTACTATTTCATCAAATTTCGTAAGCGTAGATGTCTCTGCGATGTACAATCATCACAAATTTCGCCTCCAATCATGGTCATCCCTCAGCATATCGTTTGCTAGCCCTTCGTTGACACCTATTGGATCAGGTTCAGGTCCGTAGTCGCCTTCATAGATCACTGCGCCGGCCTTTCTGTGGGTTTCCACCCACTGGCACTCCTCCGTTTCAAGGACTTGTGCCGCCGTGGGCCTCTTTGTTGGATCTGGACTTAGCATCCTCTCAACCATGCGGTCCAGTGCCCCAGAATTGTCAACCATAAACTTTGCCGCCCATGGAGGAACCGCCCTTGAGCCAACCGAGGTTGAATAAGAAATAGCAGCTGGCGGCACTGTTGGCGATCTCATCTCTTGGTCCATCCCAAGGAGCTCGTCGTCGTCATCACCGTTCACTCCACTCAAATCACTAGAACTCAACCTGCCCGCGTCGCTAAGATCCCCAGACCGTAGCTTTTGCCAATGAACACCATTGTCTGGTAAAACAATATTGGCAGCAATCTCAAGCATCATTATGCCTAACGAGAATATGTCAGCAGGTTTATCGTATCTCTGGCGGGATAACACTTCTGGTGCAATGTATTCTCGATCGCCTTCCCGTTCGATTCCGGGGGCAGCAGGATAGGTGGTGGCCATACCAAAGTCGCCAATTTTCAAGCAACCTTCAAACGAGATGAAAATGTTCGCAGGCTTAATGTCGAGATGAAGGAATCCTTGAGCGTGAATATACCGGATTCCCAGTGCAATTTCAACCAATATCTTCCATACACGCCACTCGTCTAGTCGCGAGATGTTTCCCCGCTCGGAAAGAAACACATCGAGGGAGCCGTTTTCACAGAATTCCGTCATAATATACAAATGGCCATTGGCCTCCCACGAATCGTGAAACAGAATAATCGAGTCGCGACCCTCATCTTGCGACTGTGATTGCGTCAACGCCCGAAGTATGTGCAGCTCCTCAAGGCGGCGCTGGCGTGCCTTAGGCCCCAAGAGCGGATTCTTTGTCCTTTTGACGGCATAGCGGTTGTCGCCATCCAAGATACTACCTGAAGTGACTCGCTCTGATACAGCGTACACCACTGAAAATTCACCTTTTCCTACAAGAGTCACCCGGTCAAACCGCGACGTCAGAATCGAGTCCAGAGGCATCTCTAACTGTGAAGTCAGAGACTCATAGTCATAGTCTGAATGCATCGTCATCATTACAGGGTCGACTGGAGTCTTTGGGGTTTTGGCTGGCGTCTTGGGTACTCCTCCTTGAGATACACTTGCAGCAGCAACCACAGCCGCTGCCGCGGCGGCAGTTGTTGAAATTGATAAATTAGACGAAGAGCGCCGAAGAGCGAGCGAAGAGCCCAAGGGGCCATCACTGTCAACTGAGCCCACAACCATAGCCGTTGCCCGACCGCCAAAAAGGTCTGGTGTGTGGGGCGACAGGCTACTCGATTGGTCGCTTGAGCTATTCTCATGGTGGTGATGGTGATGGTGGTGCATCAAATCGCTCTGTTCCGCTACCCATTGTTCTGAACGGTCGGAGCGGTCACCAAACGTCGCGCTCAGTGGCGTCTGCGGCATAAGCCCTACGGACAGCCGTCGATTCGCGGCTCGTGAAGGTTTGTGGTTCCCAGTCGGCGTGACGGTAGATGCATTGGATATTTGCCGTCCTGCCTGCTTCACTGGTATGCTCACGGGCTCTGACATAGTTGACGAGTCCTTGGTTGGTGTATTATCACCACCGGCGGAATAGCGCAACAAACTCGAGTCCCTCAGCCCAGGTCCACGATGTCGTCGCGGCTGTTGCGGAAGAATGATAGCCCCCTCTGAGCGTGATCCTACTCCAAACAACGGTGGTGTTCCAACTGTCGCAAATGGAGATGACCCTCCTGAATTGCTGTAGTTGCTATGTCCGCCAAAAGATAATGACCCAAATGATTGCTTGCAAGGCGTATCTGGAGGAATGCCAAACTTCGCCCCGCGTGATGAGCCAGTGTTGCTTGTACTACCATTCATGCGATTTCGCTTCGACAGTAGGCCGGTACTCATAAACGCAGTTTGTAATGGTTTTGCGCCTCGAAAGCTGTCCGGAGTATTGTACCCCTGGCTATTGTTATTACTGGCAGCTATTCCACCCGTGGCGGTGTTTTCTAACTCCATTGCAAGAGATGCTTTCAACTTTCCAACTGGCAGTCCCGGCCGTACAAAAATTGTACTCCCAGTGTGTGGCCCCTGACTATGGCCGTTATAGTGCAACTGCCCGTGCAAGTTGTGACTGCTAGGAGGATGATGATGGCCCTTGTGGCCCATCCGATGAGCTGGCGAAGGTGATGGTGACGTCGTGGATAGCCTATCCATACCCGTTGCACACCCAATAGGCGTACTAGTATTTAGATTGGTCCACTCCAGCGGTGATCGTTTTCCCACCCGCGACCCCCGAGGATGTGCAAACTTTTCGCCTGAATCCACAGGCGACCCAAATGGCAACGGCCGCTTCAAACTTCCGGCGCTCAGGTCATGCTTCGATGCTTCGTCAAGATTCAGTAGCCCCGTAGACCTTCGCAGTCCAGCGGTTGTATTCAATTCGAACGCGTCGTTCTCGTCCATGTCCATGGTTTCGTGATCCATGCTGTGGTTAGTTCCAGCCTGCCATCAATGCCTCCAAAGCGCATGGAGATCCAGCCTAAGACAGGTTGACTTTTGGGAATTGTTGATAACTCAAAGGCTGGATCATGGAGAACGTCAGGTAGCCCGATTATAAATATCTTACCTGAATCAGTCGTTCTAGCGTGAAAAACTTGAAATACGATCCCCAAACACCAAAATCGCGTAAACTCCTCCTAAAAAACTCTCTTCTGAGGTACTGCCAGCCACCCTAGCACCAATCGACGCGCTGTCAATCTATCGACGCTAAAATGCCCTGGTCCTCGATCCTCCAACAAAACGCCACCACTTGAGCGTCGACGCTATGTCCACTAGACTGACTCGCTGCCCGTCCTGGCGCGGTGTCGAGCTCCAACTCGACTGCGTCGCCACCCGCTTAGGGACGTGTGCTTATGTGGATGGTGGATGGGTTAGTTTGTTCAGCCCGCGTTGTACGAGTCTCTATGTTCCGCCGCTCGTCGTGCGCCGAGTTTCGTGTCTCGCGCCGTAGTCGGGCGCATACCTTTTTTGTCCCAGCGATAGCGATAGCAGCACTGGAAGCGGAGCCCTTGCCACGCAACATATCAAAACAAAGTTGCCATGGTGATGGTTACCACGGTTGCCGTTTGAGTTTCCTGACTGTCGCACTTACAGACGGACAGCCAGGTTTCTGAGACGGCTTACTGCAGTGCTGCAGGCTAATGAACTAAATCTTCTGCTGGTGAAAACTTTGTGTCGTTAAAATTGCTGTTTGTGCCTGCAGGTTCGCACAAGCATCAGCTCTCCGCGACTAGGAAACCTTCTGGTAGATTGACGTTGAATACATGAGCCAATCTCGCCCAGGCGAGATTTAGATACTGTCGCTTAGCAATTTCTGCATTCTTGTTGCTGCAGAATCCAATTCCGTAAACCAATAGCGCTTCTATTAGTGGATAGTGTTGTGTGGCGGGCCATATGGCTAGGAGCGGACACGGCGTCCCAACAGTTCGGGCTCGGGCAAAGAGCACCGTCTAATTGCATACTGGTCATGTTTCCCATTCCCTAATTCGCGCGTTTGTCGGAAAACGTAAAGCCTGAAAGATTGCTAGCTGGGTTGGATAAAATAGATGTCTCATGCATGATTGTCATATTGGCCAGTGGATGGCAGATGTCCATGATAGTAGAGGAAACCATGAGAATCCTGCTTTAAGAGATCGCAATGCTCGGCCAGCTTGTCCGTCATGATTTTTTTTAACCCCGTCGCCTAGCAAAGAGCAATTTGATGCATTTCATGCAATTACTAGGAAACCATTGTGATCCAACCGGCGGGCAACGGCCACCGACGGATCGCCTCTTTGCGAGCCTCGTATAAATAGCCAAAAGAGCAAGACGGAACTGTCCAGGAAACTGACAAGTGAGTCCATAAAGGAGAGGGCGTATTGGGAGAGTGACACGCCGAAAGCCGCGGCAACTAGCTGGGAAAGTCGGCAATAGAAATAAGCTGTAATATCGTCTTTGCGGTTTTACTAGAGTGACACGAGCCATATGAGTGCAGACGGTACTGCTGGCGAATCGAAAAAGCCAGCAACATCAGTTACGGGGTATGGCACCATAGATTACAGTGGCACGGGCGAAAGTGGCGGTCTCGCGGTTTCAGCTGCCCCCGTCGCGAATGCTGGTTCCGGGACCGCCCCATATCAGCGTGCAACGCTAACAACGCAACGCAGCTATTCAGCCAGCACTGATCAGGAAGACAGTGAGGGCTATATGAGTACCGACAGTAATGTTACGTCGTTGCGCCGGCTGACATCGGCTCCTAACATCCCACAAGTGTCCAAACGTCCTGGCACGAGTCAAGTCGAAAAGGGCCGTATGACTGTCGAGGCTGAGATGGTATCAGCACTTCCTACTATTGCTGTTGGAGGAGTTGTTGGAAATAATGGAAGTGCGAACTCGAATAGCACTGTTGTTGCTTCTGGTGGGGGCAACAATGGCAATGGCATGGGCATGGGCATTAACACTGGTGGTGTAGGAAGCGGCCCTAGTACGGGTGGTAGCGGAGGCACGGGAGGAATTGGTGGCACTAATATCACTGCGCAAAACAATATCAACAATGCAGGTAGCCTGGGACCGCCTGGGCTCGTCACTGGGCTCAAAGTCAAGAAAAGTGCGGATAGTGTTCCGAGGAAGGCAGAGATGAAAGCGAAAAAACAAAGGAGTACGCGAACGGGTATTTCAAAGGCTGAGCTGTTTGCAGCGCGCGTTGCAAGTGCTATGGATGAAGTGCAAAGCAGTGACTCTGACGAGACGTTTGTATACGAGTCAAATCCTCCCGAGCCTAGCAGCAGTAGCACAGCGCTCACGGCTGCTGCAGTAGGCGCCGCGCAAATGCAGCCACGACCACGATTACAGTCGCGGAATTTATCCTCTAGCAGCGTGTCAGTCGTTGGAGACGCAAAGTTGGCACTGTCGAACCCATCCGACACTCTAGTAGCGGGTACATCCGCAGCCAGTATCATCACTAACAACGGAGCTGCTCAACTTCCTCTACCAGGGTCGCCGTTAGCACAGGTAGGCCGTACGCCAAACTTGGGGAGTTATTTGTCTGACGACCCAACAGCCACGATTCGTGGACCGAGACGGAGTGGTACAGGGTTGACTGGTGGCAGCAGTGGTGGCGGATCTGGAGGTGAAACTCAAACAGGATCTGATGCTCGAAGGGACGGGTCGGTACCGCGAGCAGGCGGTCCTCAACGTGAAAGGGACGGATTTCTTGTGGCAAAAGACAAAAAATACGGAACATCACCGCGACGCGGTGGTGGTGGCAGCAGCAGCGGTCTGCTTGGTGGTGGCGGACGGGCACTAAGTGGATCAACCCGTCAGCTGACATCTTCACGCAACTTTGATACCACCTCTGCCAAGACGGCCAATTTGAAGCGGTGGCGGTCTGGAGGGTACCTAGATGTAGAGGAGGACGTTGATGACTATGTGGACGATGGCGACGCCGATGACGATGATGCATATTTTGTAACGGGTGGGGTCAATGAGGTGACACCCTTACGGAAAACGCCACCATCGATGCGTCGCTTGAGACGCAACAACGGCCGGGGATCCATTTATTCTCCACATAATTACTCGCGCAAACAACCCCGCCATTGGCGACTGATGATTTGGATAACTATCCTGGGATCTTTTGTCTTTGCGGCAGCGTGCATGATGGCGTTCATTCTAGCCACATCGAAGCCACTCGAGCATGTCGCAGTGTCACGGATATTTGATGTCCTTGTGTCTGATGAGGAGCTGGCGTTTGAGATCGTTGTCGAAGCTTCTAATCCAGGATTTTTCGCGGTTGACATTTCTAAAATTGATATTGACGTATTTGCCAGGTCCGAATATGTCGACGCACTCTATCAAATCGATGGCGGCACCGCAAATAGTGCGGAGGGTGGCAGCAAGAAAGAGCATACAATGCTACTGGGAAATGTTGTCCAGTTTGAGGTTCCTTTAACGTTTGAGGGCTCATTATTGCATCATCGGATACAGAAAACTGTTGGCGACATCAAACTCAGCAACCCAGGTCGAAACACGACCGGTGTCCAAACTGAGGGTGAGGAATTCGATGATGGCCAAAAGAGGTGGTCCAAGGTTAACACTCATCCTTTCGATCTAATTATTCGTGGGGCTCTCAGCTACGAGCTTCAATTTGGGCGCGAGAAGCTCGTGTCGGTCGAACGCAGCGTGCGGGTGAATCCCAGTGAGGGTCCCTAAATATTCGTAGGTTAGCATAGTATTCACCAAGGTAGCATACACTGTGTGTCCATTAGCAACTCTATTTAGAATCTGAGTTTAACGAAAATCTGATAATTACGGTGAAATCTATTGACTGTACATGAATGTGATAAATTATTTGCCGTTGAGCTTCTCAAAGTACTCGGACGCCCTCGAAGTGTTAATGGTGGCATCGCCCTTTTGCCAGTTAGCAGGGCAGACCTCACCGTGCTCCTCGGTGAACTGAAACGCGTCGAGCAGGCGCAAGGTCTCGTCGACCGAGCGGCCAACCGGGGTGTCGTTGATAGTAATCTGACGAACATTGCCCTTGGGATCAATCACAAAGATTCCGCGAAGAGCAATACCCTCATCCTCGACGAGAACACCATAGTCGCGAGACAGTGAGTGGTTAGTATCAGCGACAAGAGGAAGGTTAACACCGCCGAGGCCACCTTCCTTGCGCGACTGGTTGTTCCAGGCGAGAAGCGAGAACTCTGAATCAGTCGAAGCGAAAAGAACCTCGGCTCCTCGCTCACGGAACTTGTCAATGGCGTCGCTGTATGCGATAATCTCGGTGGGGCACACAAACGTAAAGGCCAGTGGGACAAAGGCGAGAATTAGCCACTTGCCGTGGTACTGCTCAAGGCTAACCTGCTCAAAAGTACCATTAACGACGGCAGTCTTCTTGAACGAAGGGGCTGGGTGACGAACAGTGGCAACCATATTTATAAACTCGGAAAATGAGAAATTGTACTCGTTGAGCAAACGTTCCTATTGAATTTCTTGTCTTGACGGTTTGAATATCTCGTGTCGAATTTATAGGCGCGCCGTTTCCTCGAGAATGGAAATTCCGGGTAACGGAGCTTTAACCCGTGCCGGTCTAGACTCGCGGTTTTGTAATTGCTACACAACCTTAAGTTAACGTTGTCTCATCGCGCCATTCAAACGTCTTATTTCGTAGTGTTCTTAGATGATGAAATAAACATGTGCATAACTTGATAGTTACACAAACTGGCCCAAACGAGCGTTTTGCCCAAGAAAACGATTGCAATTTACCAACCAAGCCACAAACGTCATCGCTTTTTAGAGTTAATCCGAGCTCGGAGATGAATTGCTCTCATAGACCCTATACCAAGTGAGCGTCCAGTGGCGATTCTGGACTGGCTCGGTCTGCTGCCACTACCCCAGTCGAATTGGCATGCTTCGGTGAGCGGAAATCCATTACATGATAATTCCACGGCATGCCCAGTCGCGCAACACAGATGGCAGAGTTGCCTGAACGAGGTTAACCTTGCGAACGCTCCGCAAACACGAAATCCGAACCACCAACCTGAAAATCAACGCATCGAGGCCGGTTTCTTATCTGATTTTGTGGTTAGGTCAGGATACCCATCGTCTGAACGGAGCCGTGCTCTTCTCAACTCTTTGCGACTCGTCCGGCGTACTCTTCAGGCCGCCGAGAATTATAGCAGCTGAGATTAGAGAGCAGCTGTAAATAGAGAACCGTAATTTCTTCATGTCTGCTCGGCAGTAACTCCCGCGGAAACGGGCGGGCTAACTCGGGACACAACTCCGATATCCATCAGCACTACAGCTTCATGCAATTACTAATGGTGCCGACGACATCCGGATTTGACGTGGAAAAGACAGGCAGCCCATATGTATTCTGTAGGTGGCAAAAGCCGAGACCATTTTTGATATGGTTACGGAACACAGTATAGCACACGTATTAGCGTCTTTTTCACAACAAGTACTGGCCGAAAAGGTCACCTTCGTCGGCACTTTTTGTCCAGATAGTCATGTCCAAAGCTTGAGTCTCTATGCTTGAATCTTGAGCACTATAGAATCAGCAAACCCATCCATGACAGTCTTCTAATTTCCATGATTTTCTCCGATTTTTCCTAATTGGTCCCGATTAGGGAACATAACAACACGCCTCGCACAAGTGAGACAACAGTGTTCCTCTTATGCTGTAATATGCAACATATCCAGCTGGGCGTTCAGCAGTTCAAAGGGATTTTTGCCGGGAAAACAAGACACCGCGACTTCAACACCCCCACAGAATTTTTGTTTTGCTATCCGCTGTGTCTGCTTCTGGCTATAAGCAACGTCACTCTATACAGGAAAAGATTTGAAGCCCCAGGCTGCATAAAATTACGCGCTTTCATTAGGTGTTTGCTATTTTGTCGTCGCAGCTGTTATTTATAGCAGGTTTTGTGCCATGTCGTTAGAGGAGGACCAACCGGTCGTTTTCAATCAGCCTGGCTCATGGATAGCCGAGTATTTCCCTGAAACCGTTTTAGAGGATGTGACGGACGAGTACTTTGATTCTGCCAATGGCGGCCAACAGGTCGATTTGATCTTTGTTGATACTGGCGCATCAGTTGGTAAGTTTTTTGTTTTTGCAAAAGAGATTTTGTTTGAATGCAGACTGGCTGCTTACACCAGAAGAGACTAATGAGAACATACACACACAAGAGTACCCTGTAGAGGACGCACAACATATAGAACTTCCGGCAGAGGACGAAGGCGTAGCGGTTTTATCTCCCATAGGCGTTGAGACATCTCCAAATGGGCGTGTACGCCTTACAGTAGCTCACCCGTCTGTTACGGTGAATACGACAATGGCCATGGCTATGACGGTCTCACCGATGGAGACATCTTGGGTCGTCACCGTATACAAGCGAACTGCTCCCATTGCTACAATCACCGGAGCAGGCCAGTCAAACAATGGCTCATCGCCATCCGGTTCCACCGAGTCAGCATTACCGACGTTGTCGCAGACAGGTGTGGCCACGCCATCGGTGACGGTACCGTCCATGGCGAACAACCCGTTTATGGCCGAGAGTAATCTGCCAGAAGGAACGGTTTTCATTGCTACTGGCGCTGTTCTGGGAGGAATAGTTGCCGCTCTGATCATCTGGCGACTTATTGCTTCATGCATGCTGCGCAGAAGTCTCAAGCGTGCCGAGACCGCGGGCTTCATGGCTCTTGGCGATGACAAGCAACCGCTGTACTCTGTTGGCCCGCAGCAGTCCGGCTCGCACAATCAGCTTGCCGCCTCTGGTGCACAGAGCCGCAAGAGCATGGCCGCTTCAATCGCAACGCGTCCAGCATCTATGTTTTTCTCGCCTACCACCGAGGTTATGAACTCAGCACAGGGACGCACTGATACATTACCCTCGATGAATCAGCGGAGTTCAGTCTACTTGCCGGCCGGATATTATCAAAATAATGTTGGATCACAGCTTGGATCCATGTCTTCACGCTCAAGCCGTCACCTCTCCATGGCTGGTGCGCCTGCCCCTGCTACGGCACCTGCACCGGCTGCTACTAGCAGCCCAGGGCATAATCGCATCCGCTCCTACAATGGAGTGGGCCAGCCGCCATCTGCCCAGCGTCCGCCGTCTGCCTATCTCGACGACCTCTTGGCAGATCGTCGCTAGTGGTTTAGTATGCGAGTATTTATATGTGTGATTCCTTGTACAGCATCTCATGCAAATATATTTATGTAAAGAGATTCAAGACTTTGAGTTTTTGGTAAGCCCTGATCTATATCTGCCAAATGGTTTGAGCAGTCCCTGAAAGGCAGAATGGTTGTCATACTGGATTGGCGGTCTAAAGAAATAAAATCTACGCATGTGCTTCGTAAACGGGTAAATTACATGCAGAGTTGTGTGTCTTAACGATCTACCTCTCCAAAAACGAGATCCATGGTACCAATAATGGCAACTGCATCGGGCAAAAAGTGATTGCGGGCAATGTGATCAAAGGCACCGAGATGGGCGAATCCAGGGGCACGAATCTTGCACTTGTATGGGCGTTCGCTGCCATCTGAAACAACATAGACACCCATCTCACCCTTGGGAGCCTCAATGGCAGTATAGGTCTCTCCCGGCGGAACCGAATAACCTTTTGTAAACAAAAGGAAGTGGTGGATGAGAGACTCCATATCCTCCTTCATAAGAGCACGCGGCGGTGGCGAAATCTTATAGTCCTCAACCTTGACAGGGCCCGCTGGCATGTCGTTGCAGCACTGTTCAATGATACGCAGTGACTGGCGGAACTCGCTCATACGACACAGATATCTATCATAGCAGTCACCATTGGTTCCAACGGGAACCTCAAAGTCCACTAGATCATAGGCATCATAGGGTTGCGACTTACGGATATCCCATGGGACGCCAGACCCTCGTAGCATGACACCAGTGAGCGAGTAATCCAGAGCCTCCTGAGCTGACACCACTCCAACATTAACCGTACGCAGCTTCCACATACGGTTGTCAGTGAGAAGCTCCTCTACTTCATCGATACGGTCACCAAACTGGGTAGCCCACATGTAGATATCATCTAGTAGACCGACGGGGAGGTCCTGGGACACTCCACCAGGGCGAACATAAGCCGAGTGCAATCGGGCACCAGACACGCGCTCGTAAAACTCCATGAGCTTTTCACGCTCCTCGAAACCCCACAAAAACGGTGTCAGAGCACCAACATCCATAGCATGTGAGAGAACCGACATGAGATGATTCAAAACGCGAGTGATTTCGCCAAACATGGTACGGATGTATTTTGCGCGAATGGGAACCTCGATGTTGAGCAGCTTCTCGACCGCAAGCGAGAAGACCTGCTCATTGGTCATCATGGAGACGTAGTCCAAACGATCAAAGTATGGAAGTGCCTGCAAATAGGTTTTGTATTCAATAAGCTTTTCGGTACCTCGGTGGAGAAGACCAATGTGCGGGTCGGAGCGGACAATTTCCTCACCGTTGAGCTCGAGAATAAGGCGCAACACACCATGGGCGGCAGGGTGCTGAGGACCAAAATTGACAGTGAAATGGCGGATCTTTCCGTTGTGGCCAGTCTTGACAAAGTTATCGGTATTGAAGTCTTCAACGAGCGTAGTTTTGCCAAACTCTTGGTCATTGGGGGCACCAATGGGGGTCCCGAGGTCTCGGGCAGTTTGTGCCGCGTTCGAAAGCGACCTCCAGGCGCCCATGCGCCGAGCGCTCGCGCGTCCGAGCGCTCTCAGCGTCGCTCTGCCAAGCATTACCTCTGAACGTCTGGTTTACTGTGGTGGTGAATATAGGCTATTTCACCAGATTTTCATTGGGTGAATCGTTGCTGTGGCAACAACTTGTTTTAAGTTACTGTCACTAGCAGTCAGGTATGCAACCAATATTCTCCCTTGCATCAAGTACGTTAACCTTGCTGCAAACTAGCATAAGAAGATAGACGTTTGCTCCACTGCGCGGTCAGTTTCATCATTGCAGCCAAGCTATAGTCTTGGCGATGCGGTAAGAACAGAGCCATGTCGATCCCTCTTGAGCAAGCCAGCTAGTACGCAGCAATTAAGTGATGTCTGCTCTACATTGATATGTACAGCTCCTCCAGCCTCGCAATCTCGCTGGACAAGACGTACCACGAACGAAACGGAGTTCAAGGTGACTGCATTTCACCTAAGCATCATCTCAAGTAATGATTTTCAGCTGACCATGACCGTTGAAATATGTACGGGACTCCGCAATAGACGACTGACGTCATGAAATCATGCAGTGAAAAGGCAGCTCGACGCGATGTCGCACTCCCAATGCACCGATAGGGGTTACCTCACGCCAAGTGAAACATCGAGTCGTTTCAAAAATACAGCAGCGGAACGTCAGTAGCTCATATGTTGCGTTATATCCAAATGGAACGAGTACACCTTTGTTGACACTCGGCTCATTTTCAGCGGCACGCTGTAGTGTATGATAAGTGGTGCTCAGTACAACAAGCGTCACCTCGGAAGTCACAAGATGCAGACACGAAATAATATTATTGGAATCGGACTCGCACCCCCAGTGAGGCGACAGAATCAACTAAGTAGTTGATCAGCGAAGAAGCCATCAAGCCAAGATACAGCATAGACATAACTTTACATCGCCGCTATAATGTCAGGAGTCGTGAGTAGTCTCGGTGTCGGCGGATATGAGTTAGAAATCTCTGGCCGCATAGATCGCCAACTGCAGGTTTCCACGCAGCCTGCGCAGCTTCCTGATAGACTGTAAGGAGTCACTTGCTGACACAGCTGGGAAGACTAGACTCAAGAAAATATACTGTCGAAAGAGTACTCGGAGTGGTGCGCGTGCAACATGAAGTTCAGATGGCATCGCAGTCGATACGACAGGCCTGCTACAAATGGTGGGATCTCGCAGGCTATAGCAGTGATTCTAGTGCCCGCTGATGAGTCCACGACGTTAGAGCCTTTGTCATCAAAGTGTTCCTGCAGGTTACGCACAACGCAAAAGTGCCTTGGCGTCGAGCTGCAAATGCAACCTGCTAGCATACCGCAGAGTATTGAGCAGCCAGACTGGTCATGCGTGTGGCAGGTTGTGCCGTCGCAGCCACAAGAGGATTATGCCTCCTTGAACTAACAGGAGCCGTATGGACTGCATGCCTCTAGGGCTGTTTAACCTGAAGAAAAGATGCGATAGACGTTATCTGCCACTAGTACATTGTGAGACCTTTATCACAACGGAATAAAGTCGCAGCGACAGCTTACACGCACTCACATAAACGTTACACACGTGTGGACGCGATTTGCGTTGCTCGGTAAATATATTATTTGCATAGCTCGCGCAGGGACATAGAATGCATGCCTATGTTTATGAGGGTTCTTGCCGTGCCTCCTCTTTCAGGCGCCACACGACGGCAACATACATATATACCCTTGTCGTTTACTCTCGCGTAGCGACATCACCATTCATGTCTGGCTATGGAACAGGGGCCGCCTACCAGAACTACATGGACACGTTCCGTCGTGGGCGGGCGGCTGGGCCTGTTCAAGCAATCAAGAATCCAGTTACCGGAGCGACTCAGTTGGTAGTGGAAGACCGGCCCGATTTTAGAGTGACTCGTGCTGGGGCAGCAAGAAGCCCTGCTAGAGTGGCAAGCAGGAGTCCTGCTGGCCAACGCCGGCCCAGAAGCCTGTCAGGAACGTCGCGGCGGCCCGCGTTTTGGTTTCGAACACGTGCTGGCTCGCCCGACTATCGCGATGACATGGTTGCCAACATTATGGCGGGCGAACCACGTTACCGCAATGCTATACCACCAGTGGCCGGTTCCGCTGGCGTTGACATTGGTCGGCACGCTGCCAGTGAGGAGAGAGGCATGAGGAATCGGGGAAGAGACCCCGTGATTGAACGCGATCAGGAGCTCAACTACTCATTTCTACAGCGGTGGAACAATTTTCTCAATGCATTCAGATCACCGGATCGAAGAAGGACAGTTGTTCCCGATGACGATGACTATGGCAATACTATTGGTTCTACAACTGCCAGAACAGCAGATGTCGCTGCTGTGGCCGCTGGTCGAAATGGCGGTTGGGGCGGTTTCGGATGGGGATATGGTCCGAGTTTTGGTGCTGTAGGTTTCAGCTCTTTGGGAGATATGATTGCGTACGCCCTGAGGTTTCTGGGATTCTGGCGGCTCGCAGATTTTGCTGATAGCTTTCTTGGTGGGCCATGGTATTTTACCCGCACCCCGATGCTGATTCTTTTTGCTCTCATACTAATGTGTCTCTTGTATTATCTTGCGCTTATGCTCGAGGGCGTCATTTACGTGGTGCGTGTCATTATGTCGCCAGCAACGGTCCTTACTCGACTGGCGTTTGGCTCGCGCATGGGCGGTGATGTTTGATTTATTATACGAGCATAGTTGCCCTTTTATCCTGTACATTACGATTGGGTATGGCCGTGTTAACGAATTTTATTAATGTTTGGTTGGCGGGTCACTCAATAATCGGTTGAGACTAGCTGAGACTAGCGGTTATGAGCTAGGTAGAATTATGCCTCTGCGTGGATTATTCGTAATTCCACGAATGCAAGTTTGATCGACAAAAGAAATATGCAACATATCAGTCGGATTTGCTGTCCAACCGAACGGCTCCAGGCATATAGACTGGCGTGACTGTGAACCAGGAGTTGTCACGAGTGGCAATGCCAGCGAATGCGTTGTACCAGGCAGTAAATGCTGTGATGAGCCCAAAGACGCCGCCTGCCTTCGTAGCAGAGGCACTGCTGAGGAATGCTCCAATTGCAAGAAGCAAGTACGTGATATCCAGGAACAGATAGAGCGCGAACAACGATATAGTTGATCGAACGGTACACATTAGAAGAAGAAAGGTGAAGATGAACCATCCAATCAAATAGAACCCGTTGGCTGCGTCGAATTCGCTTAGTGTTTTATACGAGGACACAACGCCAAATGCATCTGTGACAATCGCTGCATATGAGATCCAGAAGCCACCATAGGACGAGAGGGCCGTTGCACCGAACGTGTTTCCTGTGGCCATCTCCCACATGCCGGCACACACCTGAATAAACCCGCCATAGAAGAAAGCAAGGCCAATGACGATGGACGAATTCGTAACGTGACGTGCTTGGCAGTTGATGATAGACAGCACAAAATTGGTGAGGGCGAAGCCACATAAACCAAGAGGTGATGGATTTGCAAACTTGTGGGTCGGCCGAAGGAGACCCGGGTTCATCCTACCACCAAATGCAGCAAGCAGCTCGCTCTTGAGCACCTTTTGATTGCCAATGTGAATGAATTCGCTATTCGTTCCCGACGTGTGCACTCGCTGAACATCCTCATTGATTGGATGAACGGTAGAGGCCAGAGGGCTACTAGGCAGACCCATGACAGCCTCTTCGTCGCACTTGAAGGCACCGGCCATTTGTTTTGATCAGTTTGTGTTATACCAATATAAAATCTACAATCGATATGAAACTTGCATTTCCAAGGAGCGAACGAGGCGTAAAATATAGCAGTTTGCTTTGGTATACCGCGGGCACAACCCGTGCCCATGCAGCGGACATCTCCGAAGAAGTACTCGATTTATTGGAGGCTGTTGTAGGGCTCCATTACTGCGATATACGCTTGTTCAATTCCCCAGAGATTTGATGGTAATTTGACGAGGAAAAAGCCGATGTATTGACTGTATATGTAGGGAAATTTTTAACCTACCTGCAGATCTGCGGAGTGCATGCGACCTTCTGGTTCTCCGGATATTAACGGGAGACTCGGACTGCTTTTCTCTCTCTAGTGCTGCTACAGCAATATCATAGTTCACAGAAATAGATACAGTAGATTATTTTCTCTAGTCATTAAAGCGCGAAAGCAGTCCATCTATAAACGTTTTTGTTAAAAAATTGCACTCACGGGTTGGTCTGACTGGAGCCGGTTGGGGCGGGTATTGCAGCTGCGGCTGCTGAGGCTACCATAGCAGCTTCGTGGGCTAAATCTTCCTCGGATGGCTCGTACATGTGCCAAATCGTGTAGTGAATGAGGCCGGAAACCGAGAACCCCATCTTACGTGACATTTTGCCAAAAGCTTCGGTCTCTGCATGGTTTTCAAAAGCAAACCCAGGAAAGTTAGCACCGTGTCTAAAAACCTTGCTGCGGGCAAGAATGGAAACACCTCCAATACCGTCCAAATCCATCCACGAGTCCGGGTCGCCTCCTTCAGCCCTAAAATACGCCATGTGGGGCCGCCACGTGGGATACTCAGCGTATCCCTCGACAATAACCTCATCCTCATCTAGAGTCTTTGCTAGTTCCAGTGCCGCGGGCGACTCCTGCCACGCGTTGAGGTCATACGGCTGCTCGCCTCCGAGCCAGTCGGGTAGCGGCCGCCACACGTTGGGAACCATAACATCCCGACCGTGTTTCATAAGATCCTCGATAAGTGTCGGCGGGGCGGTCTCAATGTCGGCGTCACGCCAGTACACCCACGTATGGTATGGCTTGAGGGCAGCACTGAGCAACCAGTTGCGCGCTCGTCCCATGAGCTTGCGGCGATCTCCTTGAACAGCAACCCCGTGGCGGTCAGAAAATCCTTGACCGATAACGGCACCAAAATCCTTATAAAAGAGCGAGATTTCGCTAAATCGCTGTCCATCTGGAAGTTCATCCAGCTCGTTTACGTTCTGTACCAACAAGTTTTCGGTATTATCATCTGAATCTCCCACCAAGAACGCAATGTCAATAAGATGGTGTGGATATGTCAGATTTTTTATGTGCGAAAACATCATGGGCAATACTGGCTCAGCATTTCGCAGTGGGATGCACATGAGTAGCTTCTCTTCATGATTGTACCCATCTGGCCGTCCTTCGTAATCCGCCAAGTCATAAAATTCGTACCTACCAACAATATTCCCATACGCCGGTTTTCTCTGAGCCGTAAAGAGTAGTATCACAATAAGTCCGCATAAAATGCCTAGCAACTTGCGGTAGTGCCGGCTCAATGACCACCCGGAGCTTTTACGTGGCTTGAATGGGTTTTCGTATCTGTCGTCAGTCTGGTTACACGACCATTCGGAAAAATCTCTCATCTACTGGACAGGTGAATCTCTGCCACAAGAAACCAGACGCTAATTGAGTGCTCCAAAATTGAGTAAAATAGCTAATAAGAGCAACTTATGTCTCGGACACAAACATGCCTGGCAGCATATCTGTCGAGAAACTTACTGGGGAAGAGGTGTTGTGGAGTGGCTCCCTGGCGACCAAAGATTCTTGCGCATCGCAGACATTGGCGTGCGTCAGGCGACGACAATGTTCCGACGTGTTCAAAACGAATCTCCAGCCTGGTGCTTGTAAACTGGCTCACGGAGCTTCGAAATATCCGCTAACCTGCCCGAACCGTGGAAGACGTCAGCAGGTGCGGCTTCGGCTACAGTACCGGTGAAAAATACAAAATTTCACAAAACGTTGGATACACAAATTACGTAGGACCCCCTGCGCACGCAAGCAACTACTTGACTGTGGCGGTACATAATTATTTTTTTAAATGTAGTCACCTCTGCCATCTTCCACACCAATAGACGCGAGATGAACCGCCGCTCAGGCTGCTTGGCGAGCACCTCTTCGGAATCGCAGGAATTCTCTCGAACTGCGCATTTTTACGAGAGTAGTAACACATATACACGCGTTTATGGTGTTGTACATCAGGCAGGCGCAACTTCTTGCAGACCGGTGACAGCTGGTTTAAACCACTCGTCCCTTAAAAGGTTCCATACTTCCTTCGCAGTTTGTCCAGCCAAATCACGGGTGCTTGCCTTTGCTTCAATGTAGACCTTAAGTTTTGGCTCAGTTCCTGAACCGCGAGCAGTAAACCGCACAGCTACATCGTTTGATTTAGGATTCTTCAATCCCACCGTAATCATCTGAGACGATTTCGAAACATGCAAAGTCGGTATATGGTCCGGTGTACTCGAATCATAACCTATAGTCAGGTCCCTCCAAGATGTGACAGCAAAGACACCAATAGTACTAGGATGAGAACCTGGGGAAATCTGCCTAATATTGTCGAAAACTGTGTCCATCACAGCCGAATCCGGTGAAATGTAGTAAGAGTTGGCCTCGACATAGTATCCTACCTGCTGGTAGAGGTTCTCCAGCTCCCGCAAGGCGTTCGTGCCCCGACGCTTCCAGTCTGCTATCATTTGCAAAGCGATAGTCGCCGCACTGATACCGTCCTTGTCGTGGACAACCTTGAACATATATCCGATTGCCTCCTCATATGCAAAAGGGACAGTGTAGCCTTCTAATTCGAGGTCGATCGCTCGGTTTCCAATCCACTTGAAGCCGGTTAGCGTATCCTCGTAATGCCAGTCCCATTTCTCGCACAGGGCTCTCAATGTCTGGCTAGAAACAGTTGAATTAAGCATCGCTGTCTTTCTTTGGTTAGCTATTTGTCATGACGGTGGAGGCTATACTACGCCAAAACCATTGTTCGAGATCAAGGCATCACAATGAGCACTTACCCCTTTGTAGATTTTGCAGCCATGGAGTGGACAAAGGATGCAAACAAAATTCCCAGCTGATTTCCCGTTAGCTGAACAAACTTTCCCGTTGTGGGATCACGGACAACCAACGCGCACCGATCAGCGTCCGGATCGTTAGACAGCACGTAGTCACACTCATTTGCCTTGGCAGTAGCGATTCCAAGGTCAAGGGCACCCTGCTCTTCAGGATTTGGGAATGAAACGGTTGCAAAATCAGGGTCCAATTCTCGCTGCTCTGGAACAACTATAATGTTGCTTTCATCGATGCCGAACTCCCGTACAATTCGGAGAAATGGCTTGAGTCCGACTCCATGCATGGGGGTATAAGCCACCTTTGCGTCCCTAATTGGCTCACTCCAATGCAGCCTGTCGGAGATTGCCTTGAAATATGCGTCCTCAATTTCTTGTCGGCGGTCAACAAGCAGCTCAGATTTGAGCAACTCCGTATCCCATGACCAAGGCTCGAGATTTTCATCAATGGCGGCCGCAATTCCAGAATCGTGCGGGGGGATTATCTGGCACGCCCGTGGCAATTTTTCACCGGGTCGCAGACTTGCCAAGTATACCTTGTAGCCATTATCACGAGCAGGGGAGTGTGACGCCGTGACCATGACACCAACACAAGCGTTCATGTGGTCAACTCCAAATGGAACTAACGGCGTATGGCATAAGCCAAGGTCGTAGATTTTGAATCCTCGCTGCACAAATGCTAGCTGTGCAAGTTGCGCAAACCTCTGGGAATGGTGTCGATGGTCGTGGCCAACAACAACACCACGACTTAATGCGTTTACAACGTTCTTTTCAACGTATATAGCAAGCCCTTGTGAAGCTTGTAGCACCGTCAAGTCGTTCATTCGACTAAAGCCAGCTGCCATCTCCGCTCGTAAGCCAGCAGTTCCAAACTCAATTCCTAGAATCAGCGATACGTTAATTTCAACAATTTTCTTTTAGCTTACGTTTAAGGAGCCGCTTTTCAAGCTCTGCAGTGTTTTTCTCATCTCTCAGACGGATAATCTCGTTTCGGGTTTCCGCATTCTGAAGTTAGGATCTAGCGACATTTTCGTATCACATTATTGGACACTTGAAAAATTCAGTCTCTCAGCAGTTATCACATACAGTATCAAGATCCAACCACTCTTGAATCTTTTCCTCGAGCAATCCCATTGTAATGGTCGTAAATTAAGTCAATTAATGGCAGAGTTAAGATGGCCGGCCAGAAGGCATGGGGAACGCCTAACGCGGCATCGCCATCACGTGATTCTCTACTACACTTCGGGTTCGGCGGCGGCGGCGTACCTTTTCTGGAGTTTGTTTGGACATGTAGAATTGGAGTTAGGAATATACTGTGGTGCCGATGTATCTGCACGGCCGCGTCAGAGTAGTACGTGTATCATAAAAGATCATTTGCCAGCTGCTCAGCAAACTTGTCGTCGTCAACATCAAAGTCGTTATCATCATCGTCCTCGTCGTTATCAGGAATGTCGTAGTGTCTTATTCTCTTGCTTGCTTCGTCTTGCACACCACGCTCTGGCGTGGCGGATCGAGACCGCTTCCTGCTGGTACCGGCATCCTGACCATTCTGTGTAACGTGACCTTCATTCTCAGCAGTAGTCTCACGCTCCTCGTCCTCCACGTCGCCCTCATCATCTGATGAGTCATCTTCGCTGCCCATAAACTCTTCGAGCTCCTTGTCAACCTCGGCCCATACGTCACCATGGGACAAGCTCCTTACAAAGCGAGCAACTGTTTCCGGGGCAGGCGTCTCTGACTCTTCAATGGCGGTGTCATCGTCAGGGAGCCTATCAACAGCCAGTCGTTTCGGCGACCTGGGAATGACATTTGGGACGCTAATGTAGTATTCGTCTTCGGGTACTCTCCTCCACGCCGCGATGCAAGCATAGACCCAGTCAGTGTAGACTATCTTGATATGACCATATCCAGCCGCTTGTCTGACCTTCTCTGTACCGCCATTCGTAGCAACAACATGAGTTACAGAA
>JAJLWU010000039.1:0-42943 GCA_030570855.1 Tardiomyces digboiensis | reverse complement strand
AACGGATCATAATTGCCGACCTTGCTCGACAAGTTGCCTAAAGCCGCAGCACTATTGCCCTGGACCTCAATATTGTCTATACGCGTCAACGGGATGAGCACTTCAACAATTCCCAACGATAGCATCGTTCCTTTAAGTTCATCTCCCAGCGCTAGCACCGCTAAGCAAGCAGTGATCTCACTCTGGACAGACGGCGGTGCATTTGGCAAAAGTTCAATGCACTTCTGAACGGCCCCAGCCTCGACGATTTCCAACTTGGTGCGCTCGCTCACGGCAGCAAGGTTCCGCAAAGTGGAGATTGTATGGCACTGAATCTCTTCGTTATCGGTCTTGCCAAGAAGCTCTACCAAAGGTTTAAGAAAGCCGGCCTCAACAATAGCGCTTTCATTCATGGGGTGAATACTGATGTTTCTAATGCAGGCCACGCTCGCAAGAATCAGCGGCGTGTGAGAACTCTGCAGAAGATTCAGCAAATGAGGCAGTCCATCGGCTTTTGTGATCTCAAGCTGGTAATTAACATCACTGGCGAGGTTCCGCAGGGCCAATCCTGCTTGGCACTGTACCCGAGGTGACGAGCTCCCCATCAGTGCAACTAAATAATTCACAAGTCGTGGCTCTGTCTTTGCTAGTTTCTTGCGATTCTCCAAGTCAACTGCTATATTGGAAAGCGCCGTTGTACAGTAATATTGAACATCGGCATCGGTACTCGACAATAGAGATACCAGGACTGGGATTGCTCCGGCATTGACCAGTTCCTGTCTGTTCTCATCACTGTGAGTCATGTTAAGCAAGGCTCCAGTGGCATTGCGCTGCACTCGCATATCCTTACTCTTGGCGAGCTTCGTCAGGGCCAACAGAGCTCCGCTTCGAGCAATCTTGGCCTTGTTGTCCTCATGAGTCGCCAAATTCGTCATACAACCCACGGCGTTGCACTGTACTTCGACGTTAGGCGTCATCATTTGCTTGATGAGCGGCTCCAGGCCGCCCATTTCTACCACCAGCTTCTTGTTCTCGTTGTTAACCGCAAGGTTTCCTAATGCCGCGCCCGCTGCCCGTTGAATCTCGACGTCGTTGCTTTGGAGCAACAACAAAATCGGCTCGAGTGCCTCGCGGGAAACAGGTCGGATATACTTCTCAGTGATTTCAGCAAATGCAAGCGCCGCGCTCCTCTGAAGATCCAAATTGTCCGAATACACCAGCGTCGTGAGCGCTCGAAGCGGTCCCTCGCTGAACAAGTCTACTTCTCCCCGATTATCCAGATATCTAAGCAATACGCTTACTGCCTCGCGCTCATTCTCTGCCAGCAACGGCGTATATGCGCCACCGTCATTGCTTCCTGAACACAAACTGCAACACACCCCCATTTCTCCCGCGTTTAAACGCCTAGCAGACTACAATGTTATACCCTATTGGGCCACCAGCTCCTTGACTCGACAACTCGGTGTGTTCCAAGCCAATTGACTGTCCGGTCTCTCCCCACAGAGCCGCTGCGACTTCTTCGTGGGTTGTCGCTCCCAATTTACTGCACACTGCTCCTCGCGTACCCAATAAATCCTATTGCCGGTGCAACCGCTCGTATTCAAATGCCAGCTTACGCCCGCGTTTGCGTCTCGTTGTCTCGCGATCGCGTGGTTAGCCTTTGTCAACTGACTTTGCCAGGGGTTTCGCAATGGCTCACTCTCTACTTTGTTCTTTGAATTGCCGTGTGTTACCCTTGCCCTTGTTCTTCTGGCCGCCTGCTGCTGCTGTGGAGCATATTTTAACTCCAGGCCGCATTTGCCCCGCCACCTAATTACTATTGCTAACGAAGGCGGCCCATGGAGACGCATAAACGGTTTTTACTTTGCGTTTTTTTGCAAGCGATTTGTGTGCCTTAACGCAGGCCTCATACTGAGCATGCCAACGCGGGGAGCTGGAAAACAGAATCGCATAGATGCACGCAATGCTATGCAAAATTGCCAAGAGCAGCGCTTAGGCATTAATATTTTACACCGATAACTAGAACTATGGCCTTGCCAACGACAGCTCAATATACCAATTGGCGCCAAACCAAACGTTTTCGAAACGTTTCATTGACCCAACTGTGAGAGCAGAGCGTGGGATGCCAACATCAATAAGGTAGTGTGTCCAATCGTTTTCGCCAACAATTTCCGCCAAATGAGCATTCATTGTTCCTGTAAGTGGGAAGCCACATGACAATACCCACTTTGCACGGAGAAATGTTTGCTGCGAGCCCGGTAGGCCCGTCGACGCATCGAGGCCGGCGGGTATATCTAATGAAATCGAATCGCATGGCGATGAATTGGCCCATTCAATTAAAGAAATGGCAGTCGACAGGGCGTCATCGTCCCATATATCTTCAAATGTTTGATAGCCTTGTAAACCGTCAATAATTAGCTCGACAGGGCTGTCAAATGATGATAGAACCGCTCGGAGTTTTGTAAGGTCTGAGACGACTTTTCCTCCCGAAGCTTCAAATGCCTGCAATTGACAACTCAAGGCACTGGAATGTCTGACATCCTTGCTTGGCACAACCGCAATTGTAGTGACGAGGCGATTTGAGAGATGTCGCAATGCACCTAGAGCACGGCACCCGGCCCGATGATCACCAATAAGTGCAACCACGCATGGCCTCGAATTTTTGTTCTTCGATTGGAACCGTACTCTACCGCCAAGGGCCTTGAGAGCGAGTTCAGCCACCCCACGTGCTGCATTCTCGGATAGCATCGATTCATTGATGCCAAACGACTCGGCCACGAGACGTTCGAGCTCGACAATCTGCACAGGCGAAGCACAAGGACATTCTCCATTAGTATTTCGAGCAACAAACTTGTACTTTGTCCCAGAAGCGCCGCTTCCTGCGCCGGGCGCAGAGCTTTTGCGCAGCTTCTGGAGGTTGAGCGGCCCATTGTGCGACAACTTACGGGGTCCCTCGGACGACGACGACGACGACACTCCAAAATCCCAATTCGAATCCGATTGTGTGATCATTTCATTGTTTGGGATCTTGCCTGGCAGTCCCGCGGGCTTTAATTGGTTGTGAGCCACCAGACGGGCATTGGGGTCTGTTTTGTCCTGTTGACGGATCTCATTGAACACGGACTGCTTATCAAACAGACTAAGGTTGGCGGCAAAATCAAAGTCCACGTTTTTGATTCCCTGGATGTCTTCGGAAGCCCATCTCACCAAGTCTCTGCGCGCTGCAGACTTTGGCGTCATGTTACCATTCTGATGCGGGACTTGAAGGTCCCGCTTGTGATCACGTTTGGATGCCTTTTTCCGAGATTTTTCTTGTTGTAGAACATGTTCTGCCGTATATGGGGTCTCATCGACTTCACTTTCATCAGAAGTCTCGTCCGATACTGACGGTGGGACTGCCTGCGGAGCTGCTGACTGGCTAAACGCAACAATAGCGGGGTCGTTGGGCACAGGGGCCGGCTCCGGTTGACGAGGCGGTGGCATAGGTGCCAGAAGCTGTCCTGGAGAGGGCCAACCCTGGTTGTCTGCTAATGGCGGCACTGGAGGAACGGGCGGTAGAGGTACCTGTGGTCCTTCATGACGCTGTGGAAGTACATCTAGATCGACAATATCAGCCCCTGGAACCAGAAGCGAGTGATGGTACTTTCCCGAGTTCAAGTTGTGAGCTGGCATTAGCAAAAAGTAATATAAAAAAGAAAACCAGAGCCCCCAGATCTCGGCAAAAAAGTGTTTTTCGCAGCCATTGTTTCAGTTTACCTGGCCAACTATATACCATACGGCTACCACAGTCATATGAATAGAAAAACCCATCTCTCTCAAGCAAAACTCACCATCTGTAAGGGTCAAGAGACCGCCAGTTGCACTTCGCACAGTGCCTTGAAGTTGCTCGCGGTTCTTTAGCGTAACACGAACTGAGCGGCCCGCGAAGTTCGACGCCATAGTCACGTCAAGTATTGAGCTTCCCCTTCACCTCACCGTCACTGCAATTGAAAAGTCGAGCAGCAAGAGAAAACTGATGATAGTTAGTATTTGACCTGGGGGAGGGATTGTGCTGCTTGATAGACCCAAGCCCTAACTGTATGCCAGACGTTAAGAAGAATGCTGCATATATTTGCATAAGAGCCCTTTTGTTACTTAAGAGCCACCGAGCGTGGTATTTCACTTGTGAAAATTTCGTCGTTTACTTGGGCACATTGTGGCGCGTATAACCAGTCTATTCCGGCAAAACACGCGAACCATTGCCTTCAGAAGCTCTAAAACGACGTTCAAATAATCCGTAAATCGACTATTTCGAGGGAAACTAACGTTTGATTCTTAACAGCATTCCTGACAGAACCGCCCAGCAGTACATACACTAGTCATGCAGCGACAAGATGCTGCGCCATTTTTCCAAACACGTCGCTGCACGATCCGATAGAAACTATGTTAACATGCAATCGAAACTACCAATCGAAACTACCAGCTCGATTGAGCAGAAATGACCCGATCGACGCTGTACGCCGCACGTATGTGACGATTAGGGAAGGCCAACGACTGCGTAGAACTTGGATCGCGCTACATAGATAGACTAGTTGTTCTATGAAAGGGCGCGCCTTGTTAGATAACAGCGTTCATTTTTTGCGCATCAAGTCGGTTACCATTGTAGCAGCTGCTGCGACTACTGACTGGTTGCCGGCGCAATGTCTTAAGGCGTTGGTCAAGCATTGCAGAAACTCAAGCAGCCCCCGAGACAGCCAAGCCGGAACTCAACCTTGGTCGCGAATATCAGCTCATGTCAGACCTCAACCTACTCTGGTTGCATAAATTGAAACACTTTAGGACATTTTCTTGGCAAAGTATGTCTCTCAATATGCTGTTTGTTTTGAGTGCGTAAGAAAACCAGTCGTCTACGCGATACAAGCGAGATGCGAATATTTTATTGATGCCATATTAGCAAATGCAAATGCAGATATAAAAGGTGAAACAATGCGATGTAAATAAATATAGCGCCATCACAGTCAAAACATGGACGCAAATGGATGTGAGAGACCAGCATTGGGTGGCATTTGGTAGAGCGGTGGCGATAAAAAGCGAGCAGCCGTAAAGCCATCACCATTGGTAACCGGGCCAACAGCCGGAGAATAAAACCGCTGTTGTAAGCCATAACCACTAGGTCGCGGTGGAGCTAGTAGCGGAGGTTGGGGAACGTAGTGCTGGAGCTCAAACTGCACATGCTGCGACCCAAGCGGACGGTTGGACGGCAGTGGACCCCGCTGAGGCGATGTAAACCGCTTGTTCTGTTTAAGCACATAATAATAAACAGGAGCCGGGTTGGGCGGTATTGGTTGTAGAGGTGAATTGGTGTTCCATACATTGCCCTGGACCAGTTTGACAGCGTTGGGGGTCATGACAGAGCCATATGTAGAGCCAGGAGTCGAGAGATAGGTAGGCGCCGCCGGAGCGGGAGCCATGACAGCAACAGAGCGGCGATATTGATCTGCAGCTAGGCCAACTCGTTGGAATTTTGTCGGTCGTGACGTTGGGTTGGCGTCGTCTTCTGTAAATTCTCGCTTTGCGTGAAGAACCGGGGTCAGTGTTGGCGACGCCAAGGGCACCGCAGGCGGAAGACCTTCTGCCCACGACCTCTTGCTGCCGTGGCTATTCTTTACAAATAGCTGCTGGGGGTAGTGAGAATACTGTTGTGGTGTTGAAGCAGCCAGAGAGGCCGGAGTTGCCACCGGCGGACTTTTTGATAGTAGAGCAGGCGGCGGTGGAGCAGCAAACGCACAATAGTGGATATTGAGCCACAATTTAAGCTGCTGCTGCCACTTTGTCCATTCATTAGGATCGACACTTAGTCGATAATTCATGCCAGCCAAAAACTCAATCTCCATGGCCGACAGCTCTTTGAGTGGTAGGCGTGTAACATCGGCCCAGGTTTTGTTGGTATAGGTATTATCATCCAAAAACTTGTTGGCAAGGATCAGCGCTACACTGAACACTCGATATTCAGAGTGGGCACTGCCTACAATACCCGTCTTGCTAAGATTCTTAAGACGCAGAATATACAGTAGCGCAAGCGATACCGCCACTGGGGGCATTTGCGTCTGGTTAATGACACAAGCCACAAACCTTTTGAATCGACTTCCTGCAACGCTATAACTGCTCAGGCTCCAGCCATGCCTTCCCTTGACATAGCTCCCCAGTCGTGCCTTGTCCATTGACGAGTTCAAGACGCCAATTTCGTTGAACCAGAACAGACACACAATACTAGCCACGTTGTTGTAGTAGATCGCGTTAGACTAGACGGTTAGCAGCTGTATTTTCTGCTAACAATGCAATAATAAATTTCATACTCACCTTGCTAACTCCCCCATTTGTTGCAATGCAACTATCATTTAAATTGGACTCGAGTCCACACGAAACACCTTCAGCACCAGGTCGCTGATGTCTGCCCCACTGCTGCGAATTCATAGCCACAGGACGGCATACATTGGCCGCCATGATGCCACCTAATAACAAAAATCCATACAATAACCAGAAATTGACTGTGTCAAGAAATAAAAAAAAAACGTCTTTTGTCCACAAATATAAAACCACCACCTTTAGTGCCAATACGGGACCCGCTTATAATTATATACGAGCGATGCCCCTCGTCGCAGTTCCTCGCCCAGGTCGAGTAAGCTGCTGCAGCCCCCCAGCCGGCCGCACCGACGCACTTGTGCTGTGACTCTACACTCAGACGCCGGAGCCCGGCAACCAAGCCGCCCTATGCTGTAAAACGCATCAGCGTTGGACGCGTTTGTGCGGCGCGGCCCTGCTGCTTTTGCTCCTGCCGCCGCCGCGCCGATCGCGTCGCCGCATTTTAGTTTTCTTGTCGTTGGTCTCTGATTCTGCACATAGCGGTGTTTGGCTAGAATCCCCGGCCCTTAACCTTGTCTAGAGACAAGGGTCCAACCATGAGCAGTGGTTGATTTTTGGTGTATATAATAAACATGGGTCATGATCAATATATATATTCTTGACGGCTTGCAACAACGCGACTCTTGTTGTATGCAGATGTGGACCCTTGTGATCGTGCATAGGTGCAAAACACATACAAGTGGACCCTCGAGACGCGTGGCCCTGTCAGTTTTGGAGGAGGTTTCGGGACACCACTCAACCCCGACTGAGATGGACCACATGGCTCCCAGTTTCCAGTCCAGGAAAGAAACGTGTTGGCAGCAACCCTGAAGCTAAAGCTACACCGCGATAAAAAGTATATTCACGTTGGTGGTGCGCATATAGTGAGTGACCCTTGATGCATGAGGTACCAGGATGAATTCAGCCAAACCAAATAGTAAATGTTATCGACCGCGCATGGAACAACGATCAGACAACGCCTTGTCGCGTGCACATGCATTTTCATGGCCTTGGTTGGGGCCACAGTCTGCTGCCGTTTACAAGCTTGCGGTTTACGCAGAAAACTGCACGCATCTGACTTGCAAACTGCCGCTAGCTCGCCCCCTAAACTGTGCATTTCAAAAACAAAAAAAAAAGAGGTTGTGTCGTCTGTGCATTTAGTGACCGACTCCAAAACACAAATTAACTCCAGTACATGTTGCCTGTACTAGATCCAGGTTAGTGAACCATCTTAAAACCTGCCTATACAATCAAAAGGCTCCATGCCGGTTGTACCATGGCGCAGCCACAAACAGGGCCCACATGCAAGCCCTCAACTGGCAGCAGGTGCCTGCGCATCATCATAAAGCGGGTTCGTTGCCCTGCGCAGGGAAGTAGGACCATATGAGGCATTCTCTGTCGAAAGATCATCGACAAGGTAAAACTAAAAAGTCGCAGACGACGATAGTAATCGACGAGGATCGCGAGTGGTGTTGATGGCGATCGATGACAATCCACAAATCATGACGGCCATCAACGATGATGAATGCCGATTCGGAAGAGGCAGCAGCAGCAGCAGCAGCAGCAATCAGCATGACTAGATCGATTATGATGCGGCAAGCAGTTTCATGTTTTCCCTGTCTAGGGACAAGCAGCAGCCCCTCCAAGTCATCATCCCTTGGTCCCAACGTTTGACTTTGATAATTTCTTGCTGCGCCCTATGCCTCAGGGTTTTTGCTCTAGACGCTAATCATACCGCGGTCGCCAGATCTGGTTGTTCACAATGCACACGGTGACCGATTCACTTTAAGCTGCGGCGGCGGTCGCCACTGCGAGCACAATTTTTCCTTCTCCAAACGCTACCAAGCACGGCTGGCATGCAATCTCTAGTGCAATTTGTCCTCAGCAGCAGCAGCAGCAGCAGCAGCAGCAGCAACAGCAATATTGCAAAGTTTTCGCTCCAGGTCTTGTTCATGTAAAATGGGTTGTCAAAAGAGTTGATGGATACGGCCTGATTGCCAAAAAAGTCTCTCTAGCTGGTCATGTACAACGCAGCATCCGGGGCAGCGCGTTGGCTTTGTTCAGACGCACGCCCGTGTCACCGGGGACCGCGCAGTGAGCGCGCTAGAGATGCCGGACAAGGCTAGCGTTCTTTGTTGATTTTTTGCATTCCTGTTTCAGTGGGCTCCCCGGTGCTGTAATTTGCGGCCCCAATTGTTGCGTTCAACTGTTTTGAGCCGATCCGGTGCACAACCAGCTTGTCCACGCGTCGACCGGATCTCGATCTACATAATAATGCGCCTAGGCATTATATGAAGGAATCACGTGGCTGTTCAATGTGCCTCTTGTCAGAAGCTTGTGTCTCATAATTGGAGTCGAATAACTTGTGGTTAACTCCACGCTAACCGTCAAACGCCTGCAGGGCACACCACAAGGGCGTAAGATTTGTGACGTCACGTTCCAGACGAGTAACAAGCGGTGGCTCATATTGCCTAGGACAAGCCATATCACGCACCACCACCACCAACAACAACAACAACAACAATATCCCAGTTACAGACATCAAGGTACCATAGTAGCGGGCAGTATCGGTGCCTGGATGACGACTTGCGCCTTTCAAACTCTGATCCCTAGAGGAATTTGGGCTGTAGTGTGGCGGCGATCAGGGCGTATCAGCAGGCCGCTGCGTGTGAGAAGCAGGCGGTGCCCAGCCCTGTCCGATCGATTCACTTTCTGACGCGCAACTTCCTTGCATATGTAAACTACGCCGGAATCGACGGTTTGTGGCACATGAGCTCCAGTCACTGGACAACGACTCGTTAGGTCTGTAGATCAGACCAATATCCAGAAAGAAAATAAAGGCTCCTCCCTAAACCCGCGTAGGAAGTAACCGTTCTCGTATACAAGGCGATATGCGTAAGGGGGAAAAAAAAAGTTCGATTTGCCTCTGGCCAGCCAAGATTAGAGAAATATGTGCGCGGCCCCAAGCAGACAGCCGTAGATGCGTAATAAAATGAACCCGCTTGCCCTTGTTGGCAGTCAGGATGAAGCGGCGGAACGGCTCTGCTTGGATCGCCATTTTTTATGTGCTTGCCGCACTGACCGTATTGCATGGACGCAAAGAGAAATAGTTCCGGGCCAGCTAGATAGAGACAGCTGAGTAAAGTTGTGTAATGGTTTCAAAAGAGTTTCAGTATAGCGGTCTTGTGGCCCCATACCGAGTCTGGATGGTTTGACTGGCGTTAGAGGCAAGTAATCGGGAGCGTCGGTGGCTAAAATGAATGCGCACGTTAGCTTCACAGCCGCCATAAACGGCGACGGGGTCATGACTCCCCCAAGTTTGGACGGGCATGACGTTGACACACAGAGGGGCCACGACGACGATCACTGAAACATCTGTTGCTGTTGCGCAGGACGGCAGCCTGATATTACTGCTGAGGAGATTTCGTGTGCGTTTCCAGGGGTCATGCATTCCCATGTAGTAGCTAAAAAAAATGGCGTTGTCCATTAGTGGAGCATAATCTGAGACTGGTAGGCTGCTAACAGGAACTCAGACCTCAGTTTGGTTCATCCGTTTGGGTTTTGTAGCCACCCAAATTGGCGCCTCAAAGCTGAAACACAACCGTGATGACATGTTGCCCTGCACGAGGGATTACTCCCATAAAAAATCACAGCCCATGAAACCGATTAATTTTCGGCAACGGTGGCGAGTACCGCTACCTGCGTTTGTCTAGCGCAAGTATCAGCCCGGGCATGCGGGTTTTCTCATTTATGCGTGAGGTTAGTTTTGGTTTGCGACAATGTATTCCGGACTCGTTCTGGACTCGTATTTTTTGTAATCACGCAGTGTTGTCGGCCAATCATATCTCACCCAAATTGCCCGTCACTAGCTGCAAATGAGCTTACGAAAACACTGTTGTGGGTCTCTAGGAACAACGCCATATCTCTGGTCCCATTAGTCTGGAGTCTCAACAGGCCGTTGTCGCAGCTTCTCCATGGACGGCTTGGGGGATGTCGTGAGACAACGCAGGGTTCACGCGGTGCAAAAGCAGGCACTTGTTTCGAAATCAGGGAGCATTCGTAGAGTCTCTTTCATGTCATGTTCATTTCGTGCACCACGCCGTAATACATGCTGACTTAGACGAGTGCCCCTTGAACATGCCAAGCTGCAACTGTCGACTTGCGTATGCATAAAGCCACTTTTGGCATATCTATATACCACACGCCTGTGTAGTCAGATGATGAAACTTTAGCAACCTCTGACCAGCTACCACCGTCAAATATCATCGCACTAGTTAGCAGCCCCAAACTACGGCACACTTGCAGCATGTTGATGATATGTAGTGCGACGCGAGTCAACTGCAAGTCCCAACGACCTGTTTGCCTCGTACATGACTTGCTGTCCAACCACAATGCTTGAGCAATCGGTTGCATTCCAGGCACACCCGCGCGTGATTCTAAGGATTCTTTGGCCGGCTGTTCCGTAGGGTGTGTTCGCCAAAGCCGCAACTAGTGACTAGAAGAATCTTTGGCTGCAATTAGACCCCAGATCCCACCTTCATGTCCGACATGCATTTCTCAATAATATTCGCCTATCACGCCGGCCATGTTTCGACCCATATTTGCCACAACACACTATGATCAAAAGCACTCAACATGACTCCGCTCTTGGTACAGATCGCCGCCATGTACAACTCAGGGTGGGATTCGTATCACAAGCCTCGTTTTCCTGCGGCAACTCTGGGCCACAAATTCAGGGATCGAAGCGGTCCATCAGGGGCGGCCCCAGTGATCCGTGTCGTTTTGGGGTAACACCAATGTGCAAAATAACTAAGCAAGTAGCGTTGTTAGTACCAACTGTCACTGCCACCGCCACATTTCTCCTGCTAAACCAGTCAAACCCATACCCTTCCCCAGCCTATAACAACCGTCTGCCCAAAGCCGTGCCTCAACTGGCGTTGTCGCCTCTGGTCGCCACTAAACCGCCCCCATGATCTGATGACATGCGCGTAGCGAGGCGTGTGACCGCGCACCGCAGGGAACTGCCGCATCTATTTTGCATGTGTGACGCGCGTCAACTGCACCTAGGGCCCACAAGAAAACACACGCTTAAGCAGAGAAAAATGTTGCCGGCCCGGCCCAAAGGAACAAAGGACGAAAACGATATCTATCTTGCGCCCTTGTTGAAGGAGCAACATGGTTTTTTCTGCCCACAGGTGACCTTTTCTGCTCACGCTGTGTATGATGTCTTCGTTCATCGATCCCTTTGCTTTCCATGATGATGCCATCAGATCTCGATCTCTTTGGTGATCAAATCTGCAAAGATTGACGTGCTGACCGCCCCATCGGACAATGAAAATGATGCATATGCACGCCACGTTTTTTTTTTGCTCTTGGTTTTTTTTTTGCGCTCCATGTGAGTTGCTTCTCGGCACCGGCACACGGCACTCGCGGAAGCCATGGCCGTGCTACGGCTCGCGTAATGCAATAAATGTCTTAACCAATAAACCACCCTGTAATTCTTGACATGCTGTGTCCTCCCCCTGTGGGTCCAATGATGCACCTAAAGGATCGTAGCTGTTGAAGCATACTCCAGTAAGCGATCGGGCAGAATTGCCCCTGAAGCCATGTGGCAACATACAGCCAACCCTGGATGTGGCCAAACGCTGGAGGGACTAGCTTTGGCCTGCATTTTTGCCATGTAAGGCGCGGCACAAATTATTACGGGACTCCCCTTCCGCCCTTGCTCGACATTGCGTCGTCGTGATAGTCGCCAGTCCCGATTCCCGCTCAGGGGCATTTTGCATGGATCAGTGTCTAGCTGAGACTGACATCTATGTGGCTGTGACCGCCGCTTGCTGATTCCAACCTACATGCGTGTCACCAACGTGTGACCCCCCCCCCATATCCCTAAATCCACCACAAGCAGGGCCCAAACTGAGCGGGTTTAGGCTACTGCTGTCAGCTTCGTCCCTAGACACCCTGGCGTTCCCTGCCAGTTGTCCAAATTCGGTGGGTGCACTGCCACTCAACAAAGTCTCTCGTTGAGTCATTCTGTTTAGTCTTGCGTGACTAGCTTTTTTTCTCAACTGATTTTTCTACCTCTGTGCTTCCGCCGCCCCGCCAATGTCAGTCTCTAGCCGTCGTCACTCCGCTGTTGTGAGCCTATTTCAGCAGTTGGTTGCGCTAGATGCCAACTGTTAACGCAAAGACAAAGTCTTCAAAGGGGGGGTCAACCTCTGCTGTTGCCTAGCTCCTGCATTTTTTTGGGATATAAGCCCCACTAGCGTCGATTCGTTGTCCTCGGTGCTGGACGTTCACTTGCGAAAGCATACCCCGCACCTCGTGCTTCTATTACTGGGTGCCCGCAGTACCATATCCTGCAAGGGCTGGTTTCCACCCTCGTACCGAGTACGAGCCCCCAAGATACAATCCTTGATTCCCTTGCTCGTGAAACAAATGCTACGTACCCCTCTCAGTATCAGATCATAGAATCGGATCTATATGATGCTTGTATCACGATTGTATGTACTCGCTATCAAAGTGTACGCCTATACGTCACGTATAATAGCGCTCTATGCCGTTTTTTAACCCCCGAAAAAATGCGCTGCAATTACTCCTTGTGCTCACAGAAAAGACACACAACACATCACATGGTTCACGAGTCAAGCACCTGTCTTTGCGCGGCAGTATTTTTAGGGCGCAAATTGATCAGTTTTTGACCCTTTGACGCGAGTCGCTGTCCATACGATACCATAAACGTTAAACCAATCACGACATGCCACATCCACGGTTCACGGGTTTTCAATGAATCAGATACATGCAGCCACCCTACCTTCTCGACGTCTGCATTGTCATCGCTTTGCTCTTCGATGCACGACGAATCGCGCCCCAGACGTAATATCTTAGATTTGAGTGGAACTCGCCTTCGCATGACCGCCAGAACATCTGTGTCATCATCAAGATTACAAAAGACTACCTCTCGAGTCGACACCCGCTTATCCGACCCCGATATGCTGTTTCCAATCACCCACACATCTGATCCAACCTTTGTGGTGAATTGCTCAACGCTAGGAATGTGTGTGATATTCTCTGTCGCCTCAACGCGAATTCCAAACTCCTCGCTCGACACACGGATAGTCGTGTCTCGACGCTCAACCACCATGGCCGTCTTGCCGTCCTCTATGAACGTCAATATGTAGTTCCCAACGTCGTGTACTTGCGCTTCAATGTAGTACGAGGGTCCTGGCCGATTAGTCAAGTGACGCTTGTCAGGATTTGTTGTCATGTACATGTCGCGGGCGAACTTTAAAATATGGTACTTCCAGTTGTCACCGGTTACACGTGGATAATCATCTTCTGAAGAATCTCTAGACGATGACACTGCGTGGCTCACTATTGACCGTGGAGAAACCGCCGTCGGCTCTAATTCTAGCCGACGGAACGTCGCATTGACATGTTCGTCGCCAAGCGAAGCCGAGCGATTCCTATTGACAACACTTTCTGTTCTTGGAGTCGTCGAGCCAGTTGATGTGGATTCGTCGCGATCCACAGCTTGACCATCTTCCCCGTTGTCGCCAGCGGGGACTGCTGGGATCATGCTGCCGGCTGACTCTGAAAAATTCGGTCCCAAGGAGCCAATTGTCACGTCAATGGATGGAAGAGGTGGTAGCATGCTGGACTGCCCAGGGTGGGTGCCTGCACTTGTGGCACTTGAAACAGAGCCAAACTCGTCTGCTGCATTGGTTGCTCTGGACGGCATAGGGCGTGGACCTATAATGTTGTGTCGGGATTCGTCTGCTTGTTGACGCATTACAGAAATGGCATCAGGTGCCGTATTCTGGGCTGCATCACTTAACCTGACAAAGGATTTCCGCGGCGACGTCGCTCGGAGGCCTTTCTTGAGTCCGGCAAGAGTTTTCCTGCCAATTTCTGGTAACGAGTGTCGGCCCCTTGCTACCAGCAAGTCCATATGGGTCTCATTATAGTCATCCTGAATGGTAGCTCCCAAATTAGAATGTGATAAGTCATCTCTTGGTCGCAAGAACGAACCTCCGGTATCAGCTGCTGACGACTTGAGGGCTGTCTCATAGCCAAGGGGGCCATCGTAGGCATCACTGACAGTCATGTCACCCACGGGTTTTCTTCGGGTTGGCGGACGCGGGAGGCGATTGGCCACTGGCGTCTTTGATGTATCGGTTGGAGAGTTTCCCGACCCCACAGGCTTGCGCGGGACTCGCTTCTCTAAAAGTTTTGGCGGTACAGCCAACGACTCTGTGCTGAAGTTCTCTTTAAAGAGTCCGCTCATGTTAATATCTCTGCACCACTTCGAATCTCCGTGACATGTAGGGGGTATTGCTTGATAAGATGAGAGCTGTCGCACGGATTCCGTCACCGCAGAGAGCCACAAGCTCTAGCACCCATTCACTGGACAATAGTACTCACTGAGTCTTTGGTAATCCACTCTTATTAAATTGCCAACTGTCCGTTTACTCAAACAGTTGCGTAGCCTCTGCAGTGTGGCTGAGAGCCAGCCGCACGGGGCTAACCGGTGATTTATTTGAACACTACCGAGCTAATTTCAAAAATGAATTCGCTATTTCAAAAAAAGAAGAAGTAGACAGATACACATCTATCTTAAATTCAAAAAGTTGTGTAAGTAGGCTGGATAGCGCCTACAGAATGATTTAATTCAGATTTGAATCTATAGCGGGGTTGGTACGCCCAACGTATAGGCCTGCAATACTCGCCACCGATACTCGCCACCGATGCTCGCCACGTCATCTAGTCCTGGGTTGACTTATTACGAACAAATCGCTGACATATTCTTTGTGGCAACCAGCCGTACGATCAACGAGATAAGATAAGGGCAAGGAAATATCTTCGCGTAAACAAAACAGCCATGCAAGCAAATCGTCAGAAAAACAGCTAAAGCCATGACGTTAACCGAGCATGAAGAGTCGGTAATTTCACTTCCTCAAATACCTGGAGTAGAGTATGGGAACCGTCTCGGCGAGGGCGCATTTGCCGTGTAAGTTGTGCCAGATAGAGAGAGTGGTTCTGGATCAGCAAGTTGGCTCAACTGACATCAGAATTGTTACAGCAAGGAAAACACGATCCAACAAAGCTTTTGCTGTAAAATGTATTAATAAAGAGTTGGCGAGCTCAAAGGGCCAGAGCTCCAAAGACGTGTTGCGCGAGGTCACATTGCACAAACATTGCAGTCCCCATCCAAATGTGCTCTGTTGGTATGGCAGCGGCGAGGACCCCCACTTCTATTGGATTGCCATGGAGTTTGCAGAGGGCGGCGATCTTTTTGACAAAATAGAGCCCGATGTCGGATTAGGAGAAGACGTTGCGCATCTGTACTTTACACAACTAATTTCTGGCATTGGATTTATCCATTCCAAGGGTGTTGCACACCGCGACATAAAGCCCGAGAATATCATGGTGGATGCAGATGGTAATTTGAAAATAGGCGACTTTGGCCTCTCAGCACTGTTTCGAAATCCTACCGATGGATCTATTCGTTATTGCTCCTCAAGCTGTGGCAGTCCACCTTACATTGCACCCGAGGTAATTGGAAAGAAGTATGCAGCGAACAAAGCTGATGTGTGGTCGTGCGGAGTAGTGCTGTTTGTCTTGTGCTGTGGCATTACTCCCTGGGCAGCACCAATTCCCGACGACCCAGACTTTGATACGTACGTGAGTGAAAACGGCCGCGTCAATGACGAAATATGGGCTAAAGTTCCTCTTGGAGCTTTGTCTTTATTGAGATCAATGCTAAAGCTCGACCCGAACGAAAGGTATGGTGTAGACGAAGTACGAAACCATCCGTGGTTCATGCGTCCCAACAGCTTGCTCGGAAAAGATGGAAGTTGCAGCAACCCCTTGGAACTCGCTGCACAACTTCTAGGCAAATTGCACATTGATTTGGTATACGAACCAAAACCTAACGATGTAAGTAGCAAACAATTCTGGAGCATTGTGCAAATTTGCTGACCCAACAGGCAGAAAACGAACTTATCAGTGGATCTCAGCCCGTTCATGCTTGCGCAACAGCATTTGAATTCTCACAGGCCCCGATGATCTTCTCACAGCAAGAACAACACGGGAGATATTCTGCATCCAGCCAGGATGTCATCCTAGACTTAATAGCCCAGGACCCTGGCCAACTACAGTACCTCAAGAATCGAGGTATTCCAGAATCAATATCACAGAGAGCGTCTCGGTTCAAGGATTTAGTCCCATTTGCTCGCTTTACACGCTTCTTCAGTAAATTGGAATTTGAGCAACTAGTCCCAGCTCTTGTGAGCGCGATCCGCCAGAATCGTGTTATCGTTCCAAAGATGGACTATATGGCAGCTGCACATACAAGGGAACCTGAAGTGTCAATAAGCACCACTGACCGCAAGGGAATGGTTTTGAAGGGCAAGATTTGCGTATCAAGAGTCAGCGACAACATTTTGGAAGTCAATTTTGTGAAAGCTCTTGGTGACCCGCTTGAATGGCGCCAATTGTTTAAGCGCATTGTTCTGCTCCTTCCACCCAAAACAATATTCACATCTTTCAAGGAGTAGATTCGAGCAAAAGTTGGCACCACTAGTTCATTTTTGTTTCCACGACTTTTTATTATAAAAGTTAGGTACTATACTGCGCGCACCCCCACAGTTATCTCGGGACGCAATTACGGCCCGTTAATGACGGCGCAAGTGATACAGTAGCAGTTTGTTGACCAGAGTAGGGATCGAAAGCAACGATATTTGAGGTCGTCGTGGCGTTCGTGACGGCATTGGCGACCTGCAACAGTAGCGCATCTTGGTCAAATATCACATAGAGCGACCGAAGTATAGAGTCTCCGAAAATTGAACGACTCTCAGAGCTGGAGCCCAGTGCACCAACCAGACAGGTTGAATCGACATCCCCTAGCTCAAATGGTATCAGAAGATCATAAGCATCGATGCCAAAGGTTGCACCATCAAATTTAAATGACAGATAGTGTTCACCGGGCGATATGACGTCGCAGGCACAAATATAGTAACCACCAGGGGTATCATAAGCTGCATTGAACAGAGAAATGAGCCCATCTAATACCTCCGCTTGGAAATAGCATACTGACGCGCCACTATCGAACAGCAACGCTTGGGTCGTGTTGCCAACGACTTTCCCATCAAGCAGGACCGATTCGAGTTTCGCCGTATACTCAAACGGAGTGGAAGAGTTTCGTGCAGTCCCAGAATTCCAAATTGGCAGGCTTACTAGGTCTCCGGAGAACTTTGAAGTGTCATAGCCTCCAAATAAGAGGCTCCCGTCAGCATCGTCGAGGCTGTTCAGCCAAAGCGAAAAAGCCGCGCGATTAATGAATCCATCATTCTTCATTGATGTCACAAGGTTTGGGTATGTGTACGGTGGGTCTCGGTACAGGTTGGTGCACTCAACTCCGGGAAAACCCAATCCTGCGTAGCCGATGCTGAGCGACGTAGAGTTGGCAACTCCCAGCGTGTAGTTTCTGAGAACAATATTTCCAACTTGAAGAGTCTCAGAGGCAAAGTAACCCAGGGATGTGGAATCATCGGAGTAGGTAATATTGAAGTTGTTGTTGAGCCATTCACGCGTTTCCGAGTCAGCATCATAAACGCCGTAACTGGTAGATACATTTGCGCTCTCAGAAATCACCCAAGTATCTCCAGATCCAGTGTCAATATCGAGCCATATGGTCTGTGAAGGTGTTCCGACGTCGACTTCAATAATATACTGCGTAACTTGGTTTTCGATAGACGCGACGTCAACCCCTCGACGTACAAGACTGCCATCAAACCCACAAAGCTTCTTGATGTCAAAAGAGACAACACCTTCGGGCAAAGTACTAGAAACTCTAGACAAAGGACTAGATAGAGCACACGCAGCGACCAAAGAGGCATTGAGAATATTAATCAAGAGTGTCATCAAAATACTTGAAAATTCGGCTGCTGCTACTCACTCAGAGACTGCATTATATATACACGATACGGGTACGCAAACTTTTGAGGCTGTAATTCCACGTTGTTTCGTAGCTGCATTGAGCTACGGGTTTCGCCGCCAATTTCGACAGATATTCTACCGGGTCTCGAGAGAAGTCGCCAATTGTCTATACAAGTTTGGAAATCATACGGCTTACAAGGTGCAGAAATCCATGCAACTTTAACGAAACGATCTGGATCGAGCAAGCTCAAACCAGTTCATAATGACAAAATTGATAATTTAATAACGATATATGCGACCTTCAGATCTATTGAAACTTTCAATCTATACTGGTATCGATTATGAACAAGTTGGCTTTGCGACCGGAGCTGTGCCGTGCCAGCCGCACCGGGGGTACGACGGTGTATTTTGCCGTCGAGTGACACATGCCCACAGGAAGAAATGCAGCTGAAATCCCGTAATACTACAAGATGACAAATATGGAATTCGTTGTGCAGCGTTACGCCATAGCTAGAACCACCCGCGGTTTGTGGAATTGTTGCCAGAACCCGGCGCTGAGATGAATGACATGAATTATGATGCAAATAGTTTTATGTAGTACTTTTCAAGCTCTGCGAGGAATAATAGCTGAGAATAGAGCATCTTTGCCCTTGACGCGCATCCAGCGGCCGAGGCGGAGTTCCTTACTTACGGCGGCAACCACGCCAAACGTCTCCTTATTCCGTTGGCCGACCTCAACTACCGCGATTCTGTTGACAATGCCGTTCACACCAGGTATAGAGTCCAGTGCCTCAAACGATCGCTTGTCCTGAGAAAGTTTCCATACTTTAATGTCGCCACTCCACGAGCCAGAAAAGAACACGTCTGAATAAGGAACCGCGTACACACTAGTAATGTAACGCGGTTGAGGCTCAGGAATCTCCACTCGACTAGGGTCCGTCTCTGCAGATGCTTCCTCAGGACTCAAAGGATCGTCCCGTCCGTGAGCCTCGCGATATACGAAGAGCGGCTTCTTCTTGGATACTGACCACAAACTAACAGATCCGTTGTCACTCCCAGTAACAAATAGCTGGTCGTCGATCATTGTGCAACAATCTATCGTACCCTCAAAAGCACGTCCCGGCACTACCTTTGAGTCTCCACCTCGAAACGTCAACCGTGTTTCTTCTGTAATTTTCCATAAAATTGCCGTCCGATCACGAGAACCCACACTCACACAACGCTCTTGCCCCAAAGCCGCAATGTCAACAACCTCGTCCTGATGACCGAACAGAGTTTCAACCTGAGTTAGCTGCTCTACGTTGAATGTTCGAACTTTTAGGTCAGCACACGAAGCATAAAGTTCGTTGGTTCCACGGCGAAATACTAGCCCGGTGACCACTCCGCGCTTGTCGCGAGTCTCAAAAACTTTGACAGGAGAGAGCGTCTCTGCACTCCATACAATTATTCTTTTGTCTCTACCTCCAGTGGCTACCCACTTTCCATTTGGACTGACAGCCACACAGAGGATTTCATCACAGTGACCCAAGTAGCTCTCCGACTTCCTTTTCCTATCTCCTTTGGCAAACCGGACAACTCTAGGTTCGCTAAGATCTGAAATGTCCCACTTCGTTAGATAAAGATCTTTGGAGACGGTGAATGCAAATGGGTGCCGAGCAGCGACAGCACTTAAACCAAAGGCTTTTGTCCTACGTGTCTTCGTTACGCAGCCCTTGATCTGCAGTTGTTCAGCAATAAAACGATAGACTTTTCCTTGCGATTCAGCAACATCCTCTTTGAGTCTGCGACTGATAATCTCTCTGTCCAAGTCTTTTGCGTCAAAAGCCATATCATGCTGGAGTTCTTCGTGGACGTTTTCCAAGTATTGCTTGGCAAGTCTCCGACGCTTATCGGCCTCTGTTTCTCCTGCAAACTCGTCATCGCTGTCCACGCTCATTTCGCTGGCCATTCCATTTTCAATCTCACTATCAATACTACCAGCTTCGCTGTCGCTGGTAATTTCTTCATCTTGATTATTTTGTCGCTGCCGACCGGCTCTTGACTTGTCAGCAGCATCTCCAATTGTAGGAGCACGTCTGCGCTTAATAGATGACGTTCTTTTCCTCTTAGAAGGATTCACAAAGAACGAATCTACCATCCCTGCAACCTCCGGTGTTGGAAAACTATTTAATGTGTGCCTCTATGTATTTTGAATTATTTTAGCACCCTAACCCAAACAACTGCAAAAGTTTCAACGTTGCATATGCAGCTTAAATTGTAGTAATACAATTATTACCCCGCGAGTTAGATGCAACCTTTTATTTCCTTTTTATTTACTGTCGACAATGAAATTGTTGATTTTGTCGGCTAGAAGAGTCATGTCGAAGCGCAAGGCAATCTTGCGAGCAGCCTCGAGCGCTTGTGAATGACGCAATAGGCGAACCAGACCTAAGCACTTGTTAAAGCGAGAGTCCTTTGCAGCGCCTTGAAGCATGTGTAAAACTAGCTTATCGTTCTCAAGCTGCATTTCCGGCAACTGTGGATGCTCGTTATCACGATCCCTATGTAGAGATAACAAGACACCTTTTGTGAGGAACGATTGCTCAAGTTTGCTGGCTGCATTATGACCAGGAACACACAAATCAAATTCTGACGTGATAGGCAGCGGGATAGGGGGGTATTTATCCCCTCCGCGAACAACTATAGCCTCGAGCTTGCGATCTAGGACTCCGATTGGCCATAGATTGGCGCCCTTGAGCTTAGTGTTCGCATCGTCATCCATTTCGGCCACGTCCAGAACTGGGATCCAACGAGCCTGTAACGGATCGCGCCAGTGGAGCAGCACAGAGAGAACACCGCTGGTATCAAACATAAAGGGGTCGCCATCATCTGAGAAGAACAGAGCAGTTAGCTCCTCAGAGTGACCAACGTCCATAGCATCGCCTCGCTGAAACACTTGCTCGGTAGCAGTATCTTCGAGCGTATAGCACAGAGAGCCGTCTCTCCGAGAGCGCACGGTCATAAGCAGGTTTTCATGTGTCGCGCAAGTAACTATGTGATCACTCGAATCGCGGAAAACTTTCAAGGGTGTTCCATACAAGTTGAACACACGCACATATCCTTTCTGGGTACAAACAACGACCATGGTGCTCGAAAGTGCCAGCGACCGCACTTTGTCATTTTGCAGGGTGTATTCCCAGTTATCGCCAAAGCCATCATGGAACCTCAAGAGAATCTTTCCCATGTCACTATTACCAAATAAACATGCCTCCTCAGCGAGTGCGGCTAGATCGTACTTGTTCGTATCAGCAAAGTGGTACTCGCGGTGGAATCCCCGATTAAAGAAACTAACTGTAACTGAATTGTGATCTTCTTGATCCACGGCCCAAATATATCCCAAAGAATTTACGCAAAGATATCTCTTTGAACCGCGCCATGGAGTCGATCCTGTCTGGAACGGAGCCTGAAGTTCCACGACATCATCAATCCGGGGCTTTTTGACAACTGAGCCTCGGTGGTCCACATATTCATCCGGGCCGGGCTCTGCATATCCGGCACCGTCGTCATCTTCCAGCCAGGCATCGCCGTCGAGCCCCAACTCACGATCTATCTCATCCTCCAGCTCCTTACGCTTTGAGGGCGAGATATTGTTGACATTTGCAGTTGCATTAGTATTGCCATTGGTATCCCCAGCGGTCGGTCCTACAGATGACGTGTCACGGCCAAATGGTAAAGGGAGGTCTTGCGGAACAACGGCTCTCACAGTAAATAGCGCACCATGCTTGGTTGTAACCGATAGTGTATTGGCATTTGGGTGCCATGCAATAGCGGAAGCCCCCTCTATACGATGGGTTGCCGCCGGTTCTCGAGCTGTAACATCCCATAAAATCAACTTGTTATCTAGCCCGGTGGATGCAATGTACCGTCCATTAGGTGACCACTTTATGTCCGTGATGGCATTATCATGCCCACCGCTACCTAAAGAAAGTCGTGATTGCTCCTGCCAGTTGTCTCGCGAGTATATGGCGATTTCAAACGTTTTCGTTGGGACTGCAAACAACGTACCTGAAGGGTGCCAGTCAACCCCCGTACTCTTTTCATCACCTGCATCGGCAACATTCGGAACCACTCCTTCCAGCGCGTACGAAATCTGGGGTTCTTGTGATGACAACGAGTAGAACCTCACTGTTCCGTCGCAGGCAGACGTGGCAATCATAGTTCCTGACGGATGGTATCTTATGTGCTTCACACCTCCTCTATGACCAGGGAGCTCGACGGTCTGCACAATATCGTTGACGTTTATAAGTTTGGCTAGATTTTCGTCACCGCAAACCGCTGCCCACTCTCCATCTGGGCTGAATGACACTTCTCGCACTGGAAGCAGACTTCTAAAAAGAGATCCGTTTAGACTATTAGTGGCAAGATCAAAGTAGTGTGCAGAACCATCGTTCGAGCAAGTAACAAAGTGCTTGTCTGAGACTGCAACTGCCAGGATATCTCCATCATGAGATTCAAGCGTGAGTGGCTCGTCTTTGGATCCAACTGTAAACCTTCGGATAAAGGACGCTGATCCTACTGTAAAGAGATGCCCTCCGTTCTTTGTGTATGAAACCTTTGTAACACCTGCTAGATGCGGATACCGCGGGTACAGCTTGGAGTCTGACATCTGCCGCAGTAACTGAAATTCGGATGCTCAGACGGGACGCCCGCGACGCGTATTTCTTGATGACGCGTCCAGCCTTGTCTTAATCAGAAATGCACCATTTTCCCATTTTAAGTGACAGGCGTTTCCGCCGTACACGCTCTGGGGGACTTTTTAACAACTACACTTGACAGCGGTTTACCTCCAACCAATGGATGAATACTTTTCAGGCGACGAGCTACCGCATGCTCGTCAGATTGTACGGGAAGATTTTGGAGACGAAGATTTTGATGCCGGCGAATTCTTGATGAAATTTCATCAATTCCAGACTCTGAGCGACCTCCAAAAGCAGCTCAAGTCCTGGGACAATGTACTTAGCAATGAACTTATCGAAATCATAAATGAAGAGTTCAGCGATTTTGTAGCATTGGGTCGCATGTTAGGAAAAGGGGAGCTGAAATCGCGAGACGTGAAAACGGAAGTAGAGCGATTTCGAGGAGAAGTTTCTGCAATTCAAGATGATATGAAGGCGAGAGTGACAATGGCGGATATGCTACTTCAAGAGAAGAGACAGCTAAGCAATCTAGAGGTCCAAACACATGCGCTTTTATGCTACCTCGAACGACTAGACGATGTCGAAATGCAGATCCAAGCACTCGCTCATCAGTCTTTGTCGGTGCCTGCTATGAAGGAAGACCTGGAACGGGCTGCCAAGACATTCTGTGCGTTAGATTCTTTGACTCCCTATGTCAAGGGTCATTCTTCAATTGTGGCTACGAGTGGCCGGGTTGCAAAATTGCGGGGAGATATCCTCAGCTTATGCCGCCGCGAGCTTTCCTTTTCTCAGCAATCGGGAGACACTGATTACACACTGAAACTGGTGGCGCTAGTCCGCAGAGTGGCGTAAGTCTGTCATACTGAAGGTTCCTATAAAGTGGCTGTCGGAGTTCTGTGAGCGATTGATACATCGCACTACAATGCAGACATACATGGCGCAAAGGAGCTGATTATCGGACTTTTCCTTGGCTTCACATCTGTGGATTTAATTTTATGTTGGCAAACTGGCGAGCCAAAATCGTTCCAGCGCTATTCCTGGTTCTCCAATACACCAATCGAATTTATTTCAGCTTGTCGTGGAATCTGTCCGATTGCAATATTACCAGTCGTGACCATATACATCAGATCAAGCTATCCGCGCAAGAGGACCGGGTAGTCAGCACCTAATCATCGATAAATCCTGAAAGAGCTGAAGCAGATCATCAGTGAACTAGGGTGGATCAATCTTTTGAGAGCAAGAGGCCATTAGGAGTGGTCTGGATCAAGCTTTCGTGGGTAGGACTCCACAAGGAGTAGCCAGAGGACGAACCAACGTGAAAGGCAAAACTAAAAATACCAGGAAAAGGTGCGAAGCTTCACGAGACAGAAATAAGATATCCCACATAATACTCTAAATACCACAGCGCGAGCTGATAACAGTGGCAGCAACGAGTTCCATGACTGTCGGTGACATACGGTCTCGGATATTTTGCCGGTAACTTGCAGAACCCTACAGTTGTGCAGGCGGTTGATAGCCTCTGACAGTGGAATGTGACAACCAAAAACTCGCAACAGATTTGTCCATTACCTTGGGCTTGCTTGGGTTCTCGGCTGCCTGTTTGTCAGGAAGAGTCAAGGATCCTGGTCGCTCAACAGATTCCCTCCTAGCCCTCTGAACACTAACTCTGTGGGCTGTTTGCGCACATACTGCTAAAACCAGAGCAACCCACGACCGTGGCCCGACATTACCAGGGTACAAGACAACTTGGATCCGCTGTGGCCACCAACTGAGCCGATGTGTTGAACCTATGCAGGGGCTAAGGAACGAAAACAACATGTAAGACAGGGCACGACACGAGGATTCGCTTGAGTGCAGTTTGCCCTATTTTCACGCCCCAGAGGGTTCATGAACTCCATATGCTATGAATGGGCGCTTGGAACTGCGTGTATCAACTCGTACGATTAATACTTCTGCCACTGCCTTTCGCAGATCACCATCGTAGGTTAGGTTTAGGTGGGGAAAACTGCAAAAGTTGCCTACAGCCAGGAACGAGGGGGTGTTAGCTGCAAGGAGGTTATTTGGGGCCCCTGCAGCGACAGCTCGGTGGCAGTTTCTCGTTGGATTCTCCTTGATAGCGGATTAATACTCTCATACGGCTAATATAGTTGCACTGATACGGGCAACACTTGACAAAAGCAGCTGGCACTGTCGAGAGCGCCGGATATTCACAAAACCTTCAGGCAGCGAGATTTTTGTTTTTCTTTCCCACGTCCGTGTCAGTTACTCGAAAATTTGTGATCTCGCGCAAGCAGGCTGCTCGTTGGCATTTTCAGTGAGACAAGCACCATTGAATTGTTGCAAAAAAACGTCTGAAAAAGCTTGCGTTGAATTCACAGAGTCCAAATTGGCAGTTACCTAATATCTACTGATCCGACACTATCTTCGTATCCTGACTACAACCACTGCTGCCTACATTTGGGTACCACCTTGGTGTGGTAATGGATCTCGCAACACTCGCCAACCAGCTGCAAGAGCTTAAGCAGGAGCAAAGTGATGGCGAAGCAGTTCTAGCTGCTCTTGACGGTCGACGTGGTATGTGCTTAATTTAAATACGTTCGCTTATGCTAGTATATACGCTGACTGCGAAACGGATTCGATATCGAGATCTTCAAAATTTCTCAAGACCTCGTTTTGTGGGGCTAACACCAGATCCTAGCAGCCAGGAAACGATAGCTCGAGTAAAGTCAGAGCTTGTACTTATTGAAAGCGAGATCAAAGACGTTACCGCTAAAATAAAGCGACTGACTCGAGAGCAGCAGCAGAGATAATGGCATGCAAATCATTTCATCACCACCACAGGGCGAGCCCAATTAATAATATGTATTATACTTAGTTTTTGAAATAGACGATCTATCATGACGAGCCAAATTCGTATCAATGCACAAATTATTGTTGATTACATGCGGATTAGATGATTGGACCAGAATGCACGAGACTTGGGCACGTCGAACAGCGGGCGTTCAATGACTGCAAGCTCGCCAGCGCCCAGAGTGTCTGCGACGAGAATTGGCCTATACTTGAAGGTAATCCAGAACGGGCGGAGACTGACATCTCCATTCAGGTCACCATCGCTCTCAGTTCTTGGCGACTCCGCTACGTGAGGGAGCTTGGGGACAACACCGTTGGCAGTTGCATCGTCGTCTAGTTCGTCATCGGCTGGGAGGCCCAGACGGTCGAGCTTACGCTTGGCAAGTCTCTCTCGAGCAAAGTTCATCCCTAGGTCTACAAATGCCAACCAGGTTGCACCAAAAAGCCACAGTCGTTGGGCCCGCGAAGGCTCGAAAAATGCACCGCAGCACTTGTCAACGAGAGATACCAGCTGGGTTGGAAGGAGATCCGAGTTGCGTCGCGACCACGCTGTCAGGCTAAAATTCACAACATCAAACTCGTAAATTCTATTTTCAGCGCTCACAGCCACCAAGCTACCATTAGGACCAAATCGCAGTGCAGTGGGAGCCGACCGTAAGTGGGGGAGCACTCCAATATGGGTCCTGCGATTGAGAGAAACAATGTGAATAACACCATTTCCGCGTGCAATAGCAATCTTATCAGAAGAAACAGCGACCAGCGATACATTGCTCAGGTGCGGCAGGACGTCATCCGTGGTAGCCTCGGGAAGATCGATCGTCTCACAGCTGGCGCCATCGAAGACAAGAACCTCAGAATCCGGTGTCGCAAGGATTAGAGTCTGTGAGTCAGATGTCCACTCCACTGACGTAGCGCCCACACTGGAGAGTGGATTTTCCTCAACCTTTGTCACAATGAGGTGGAGTCCATCGGCACTAGGCTTCAGATTGAAAAGCTTCGTTTCAGCCAGAGTGCACACCACGAGACTGCCGCCGTCTGGTGACAAGGCAGCGCAAGTGAGGTTCTCTTCATTATTGAGGGTCAGCTTTGCGACTAGCCTTTTTCCCTTTTCATCGTTTTCTTCGTCATACTCGTCAATTTTCCATATCTTGACACTTTGGTCAGCCCACATCACCACCAACCGTGGCTCTGAGACAACCTGAACGGCAGGACGTTGTCGCGTGATAGGTATCTTTCGGAAAATTCCATCCACAAAATCTTGAGCCGAGTTGACAACGAGAGTCGTTTCAACTCCACCGGATACAAGGAATGAAGCGCGCTTTGCCTCAAAACAACTCATTGCCCGGATATCCTGCCCATGCAACAACCGACTCGAGACACTGGCCCAGCGCCGCGTTTTCTCATCAACCATCTTATACTTCACGATCTTGCGATCTACTCCTGCGGAAAACAATGCTTTGCCGCTCCAGTCGGTTGCTAGGCATAAAACGTCGGCCTCGTGTGCCTTAAAACTCTGGCTGAGAGTGTAGTTGCTACTACCCCAGACCTTGACGCTTCCAGTGGAGTCGCCACTGACAATCTGCTTCCCACCTTTGAGAACCGCTACGCTCCAGACAATGGTGTCCTCTCGCTTTGCTCGGTCAACCTTCATCGTCGACACAATACGTCCCTCGCCTAAGCTCCATATTCTTATGCGAGCATCAGAGCACCCTCCTACGATCTGGCCCTTGTTCTTCCACGACAGACTCATTACTCGGCTGTTGTGCCGCTGCAGGATTTTGTAATGCTCAAATGCTCCGTTTTCAATGTCCACCACCACAACAGTTCCGTTCTCGCAGCCAGCCGCAAGCTTTGTGCCATCTGGAGATGGCGAGAGTGACCATATGACACCCGAGTGACAGTCATGGTTGGCCCTTGGCTGACCAGTCTCGAGATCCCATTCGGTGATGCTGGTCGAACCGCCAATGGAAAATAATCGCGCATTGCCAGAGGACGCCATGCTCCATGCCAATCCTTCAATGGAACGTCCAACACCTCCCTTGAGAGTAGTTTCATGCACCCAACTCCATCGCGGGTTCCAGATTTCAATGTCTCCGTTACTGCGTCCTACAGCAAGTCGCAAATCTTTTGGGGCCACCTCTTTTGCATTACCAGAATGAGTGAATGCCAGTGCCGTGATGGTATGAGGCACGTAGTCGACAAAGCGACACCGATGGATTTCCATCGTTTATCTATGTACAGTTATAACCGGTGAAATTTAGCGATTCCTCTGTTTGCTAGGATTGATGATGTCAAGATTCTCACATTTTTTTCAGGGCCAGGAAAACTCGGTTGACGCAGCAACCAAACAGCCGCGCAATATCTTCATAAAATACACATACATGCTTAGTATGCATGTATGCATATATGTTGTTGTTACTGGTGTTACTGGGGAGATGGCCCAGTGTTTACATTTGTGACCCCTCCATGAGCGCGCGTCACACTTGACATCGCCTTTAACACAGAAATCATGGCCTCACAACGGAGCTCTCCGGAAGCCAATGAGGGCGATTTTGCTACTCTTAAGAAGCTCATAGCTCAGATTTTTGACTCTGCGCAGCGAAATGTGGCCGGCCATAGAAAGTTATCTGTGAATCTCGCTACACTACAACGCAAAGCGGCAAGAGCCGGCGTCGAGGACTGGTTTAATGCGCTGTTTGCAAAGATGATTATGCGAGTACTACCGTTGAAGAAAGGTGACATTTGCGCCGACCGTGTTGTGGATTTTGTTGAGATGTACATGTCACATATTGAACAAAACTCTGCTCAGGAACAAGTCGACGAGGACAATGCCGAGTCCACGCTCGAGTCGCGGTTTGCCGAGTTCAACATATCCTATCTATTGAATGGGACCAATTCAAAGGACAAAACTGTCAGATTTCGAGCATGCCAGATAATTGCTATCGCCATTCGGCAGCTTGGTGAGATCAGCGACGAAGCTTATGACAGTCTCAAACTGGCACTATGCAAGCGAGTCTACGACAAAGAAGCTAGCGTTCGGCTTCAGGCAGTTCTATCACTGAGCAGGTTACAAGGAGCCGAAGAAGAGGATGATGACAATGTCACTCGGTTATTAGTTTCGATTTTGCAGCATGACTCGAACGCCGAAGTCCGACGGGCGGTGCTGTACAATTTGACCAAAACATCGAAAACAATACCCTACTTGCTCCAGCGTGCTTGGGATGTACATGCAACCAACAGACGATGCGTGTATGGGCGAACACTTAAGGAAATTGGCGATTTCAGGCTGCTCAGTATCGGGATGCGGGAGCAATTACTGGCATGGGGATTAAAGGACCGCGACACAACTGTCCGCGGCACTGCCACCAAAATGCTGGTAAACGATTGGCTGGCTACAGCAAACAATGATCTTGTTGAACTTCTAGAACGTCTTGACGTTATCAACAGCCAGATTGCCAGGGCGGCCATGACGGCGCTGTTTGACCAGCGCCGTGATATACTCGAAAAGCTCGAGTTTCCGGATGACCTATGGCGGAATTTAACTGCCGAGACGGCGTTTCTGGCGTCATGCTTTAACGCGTTCTGTGTAGAGAATGACTTGGGCAAGCTCGTCGAGTCACAAATGCCGGAACTCACAAAGCTTGCATTTCTCATTCAGGAATACCTAGGGCTTATGGAACCCCGAAACAATGGTAAGTAACACCCTTGCTCTTTCTATGGTTAAAGGATTCGTCAAATTGCTAACAGCAGAGGAGCAACGAGATAAGAAGGAAGTCCAGTTTATTATAGAACAACTTCTCACGATTGCCGAGACATGCGACTACGGGGATGAGATTGGACGACGGCAGATGTTAAGTTTGCTTCGTGAGGCGCTGGTCGCTCACACCCTCAATGAGGCTATTATGCAAAAAGCAGTCGAAATCATTCGCAAGCTATCTATTGACGAGCGTGACTTCACACAAGCATTATTAGAGCTTATCACTGATATACGTGATGGCTGTGGGGGCGGTCGTGCTGCCGCGCAGGCAGTCTCAGAGGACGACTCATTCCAGTCTGCCAAATCGACACTCACTGCAACTACAACTGCGACTATTGAGACCGCCGTATCGGCAGCCTCGGCGTCTTCGGGGTCATCGTCGGGAGGAAACTCAATAGTTGTGCGGGAACTGGTAGCCGTGCTGCGTTGCCTATCAGTTGCACAAAGTGGCTTAGAATTGCTGTCGCGCCCTATGGATAATAATGTACACTTATCGTCGCTATTGGAGATCCTCGTGCTTCCGGCGGTGCGCAACCACGAAACCAACATCCGAGAACGTGGCATCAGGTGTCTGGGTCTCTGCTGTTTACTGAGCCAGCAGCTTGCCATTGAGAACTTGCTCTTGTTTGGCCAGTGCTATGCAAAGGGCCACGAGAGCTTGCAGGTTATCGCCATCAAGATTATCACCGATATCCTTGTTGTCCACGGCACGTCGGTCCTGGACACTGACGGAGGCGTCGACACCATGAGCATCTACAAGATGTACTATCGCACCGTGAGAAATCCAGACGAACCAGAGCTACAGGCTGTTGCTGCCGAGTCTCTGTGCAAACTTCTCCTTGGCCATGTGTTTGCCGAAGAAGACCTAGTCAAGACACTTGTTGTCGTATATTTTGAAGGGTCTAGCGCCTGTAATACGGCACTACGACAAATTCTCAATTTCTGCCTTCCGGTCTACTCGTATTCGTCTATGGAAAGCCAAGCACGCCTTGGGTCGGTTGTTGTAGACAGCTTACGTCGCCTGACAATCGCATACGAGCAATCGCCAGATGATGAAATGGTTAGCCCGACCCAGATCATTCAGCAGCTGGTTGACTGGACGGACCCGCAAAAGCTAGTCGGATACAGGGGCGACGAACTTTCAGAATGCGCTGTCCACGTACAACTTGCGAGCGATATGCTCATGCGGTTGGCTTTGGTGGACTCTAAGAACGAACGCCGAGCTCTGTGTAGCGGACTATCGAAGCTGCGCATAAGTGGGCAAGTTGCGCTCGACAACCTCCAAGAAGCCCAGGACAATCTTCTAGCACTGTCCGAATCCGGCACAATTACCGACTCGGTGTCGCGAAATGCATTAGCACGATTTGAGGCCACGCTCGCAAAGGCTCTGGCTACGGCCAAGCAGCTCTCGTCAAATAACGCTGTCGGTGCTGCAGGTTCAGTTGCGAGCTCGCCGAGATCGACACTTGTGTTTGTTCCGTCCGTGACATCGCCAGCCTAGGAGTCTACATATTTAATGCTTACATATCGAACAGCGCTCGTAGTCCTTGCTCGAGTTAGTCGCGTTCACGCGTCGGATTTGTCGTGTCGCTGCATCACTCGGCTAGCTAGGACAGCGGTGAAAATCCCAGGGAGGGTAATCCAGTCGTTTAGATCGTTTTCGGCATATGACACGATCTCCATGGACTCGATGGTAGCTACGTTGAATCAAGCCACAAACGCGACTGGCAACAGTAGAGCCCTATCTCGTCTCTGGTGTGAAATCTATGAGAAAACGTCTTTTGATGGCATATTCTAGCGGCCCGGTTGTGTCAGGATCGTCGATTTAATAGGCTCGAACGGCTGACCAGGGCTAGGTCTTTCGGAGCCTCGCCCTTCGAGTTCAAAAGCGACTAGTTTCGCTCGCTAAATTCACGAGACTGATCACAGGTTGGCCAAGGCTCTGTTTTGAACGACTCTACCATAAATAGGTTTTCCCAACTGTATTTGTACTGCATTTCAAAATGGCTACTAAACTTGCTCCTAAGGACTTCAAGGCTGACGCCGAGTTCGCAAAGGCTCTTTACGGCGATGCTCAAAAGGGTGGATACTCGGCTCTCCTCAACAAAAACAAGGATGCCCACAACGCTGCCGTTGATGGTTACTTCAAACACTGGGACAACAAGGGCCCTAAGGATGAGACTGAGGAAGATCGCCAGGTAAGATTATTTTTACATGTGGTTGGGTGAAATTTTCCTCGAGACGAGCTGTTAAAGTCGCTTTAGTTGAATCTGGGATTCAGTTGGGACAAACCCGTTTGTTCCGACCGAGGTAGTTGATGGACCTGTTTCGCGATTCCAATAAGTCCGTTCTCGGTTCCAAAATTAGCCCATGTTGGGGCGTTGCAACCCCTGACAGTTAACCAATACTGACAACAGGCTCGTCTTGACGACTACTCTAGCTTGACCAAGCACTACTACAACCTGGTCACTGATTTCTACGAATACGGCTGGGGTTCTTCGTTCCACTTTTCGCGATACTACCCCGGAGAGGCATTCAGACAGGCTACTGCCCGACATGAGCACTATCTGGCATACAAGATGGGCATCACTGAGGACATGAAGGTCCTTGATGTCGGCTGTGGCATCGGCGGTCCTGCTCGTGAAATTCACCGCTTCACTGGTGCTAGCATCGTTGGTCTCAACAACAACGACTACCAAATATCGCGTGCCAACAACATTGCTGAGAAGCAGGGCTTGTCGGACAAGATGCAGTTCATCAAGGGAGACTTTATGCAGATGGATCTTCCCGATAACTCGTTTGATGCTGTCTATGCTATCGAGGCTACTGTGCATGCCCCTAGCCTCGAGGGAGTGTACTCAGAGATCTACCGTGTTCTCAAGCCCGGTGGTGTGTTTGGTGTTTACGAGTGGGTCTTGACCGACAGCTACGACGAGACCAACCCACGACACCGTGAGATTGCCTACGGCATTGAAATTGGTGATGGTATTCCCAAGATGTACAAGGCTGAGGTTGCCACCGCCGCTCTTCAAAAGGTTGGCTTTGAGATCACCCACGCCAGAGATATGGCAAACGTTGGAGACAAGATCCCATGGTACTACCCCTTGTCTGGCGAGTGGAGATTTGTCCAGTCTCTTGGCGATCTGTTTACGGTGTTCCGTACCTCCAAGATCGGCCGCACGCTCACTATGGAAGGCACCGGACTACTTGAGAAGATTGGCCTTGCTCCCAAGGGCTCAAAGAAGGTCACCATCGCTCTTGAGGAGGCGGCCGTTCACCTTGTCAACGGTGCGCGTGAGGGTCTTTTCACCCCCATGATGTTGTACGTATGCAAGAAGCCAGAGAACTAATGGCCATCACAGTTCTGGCCTTAAAACCCCCATGTATATGCAGTTTAATAGGTTAATATTGCGATAGATTTTTATGGAGAGTTTCCAACTTAGCTTTACGTTGGGGCACGCAGATGCAGCCGATTCCATTCCAGTGAAACTCTATTCTCGATTAACCGCACGGGAATCTCACTTTTGTTCGACATCGTTGCCGTCTATCGGGCCCTCATCGTGGACTGGGTACAAAAGGCATTCTTTCGGGCGAAAATCAACCGCATCTGGTCGGGGGGGGGGGGGACCCTGGAAACACAGAAGTGACAAATACCACTACTTCAAACGTTAATACACAAATTGAATTAAAAATCGTGTAGGCAACCTTATTTCATATCTCGAAATCGCCGTTTTAAGCGCAAATGTGATCTTAAAGCCGAGGAACCTCGACAGGGCGCACGGCTATTGATATGCGGCTGTCGCACATCAGCGAAAATGTGCCGGATCAAAGACTCATTCGAACCGACATATTCTCAGGGCCCGTCAATTCTAACTGATTCAGAACTCATAGTCACGCCGACGCGGTATCAGCTGGACTGTACCAAAATGGACGTGGAGACTATTTTCGCCTCTGTGTATGTTGGTGCAGCTTGTCATAAAAGATGCTAATTCTAACTATAGGCTGGGATCTGTGGGCTCCAAGCTGGTATTTCATCCTCGTAAGTGTTGATTTCACCCGCTCGGATATTTTAAGACAGGTGTGATTTAGCGGTTGTGCAACGTACAGGCGAAAATTTTCTGGTGGTGGCACAATAAATCCATTTAGTTCTCGTGACGTCAAGGTTTTCGTGCCACTCCACACGGTGCTCGTCAATTTTGCCTGACTTAAATGTGTGAACTGACTTCCCGTCGAGGCTTATGTTTTGGAGTAACCCAGCTAACTGCTAGTGGACACTTTGCGGACTCTCCAGCAAACTTCGACAAACTTCAACTACATTCTTCCGATTCGAAGATATTGGCAGGGGCTAGGCGCTTCATTGGCGTTAACCACTCCAGCATTCACTGTTTATATGGTATCGTACCGGCAATGCAAGAAGGAGCTTACACCTTATCTTGGCGACTCGGCACTGTCCAACTATATAATTAGCAGCTCGGTTGCAGAGCTTGCATCGAGTGGGCTCTGGACGCCCATGGAGGTTGTAAAGGGCCGTATGCAGATTCACCAGGGCCCCAAAGCGACTACTTTGGACCTCATTCAAGACATATACCGCACCTCTGGCATCAAAGGCTTCTTTCGTGGATACTGGATGGTAAGTACCCTGCTCGGTAATTGCCTCAAATGCTTGCGAGACTCTAATAACAGGGAATATTAGTATTCCTTCCCCACTCCGTCGTCTGGTGGGTAACCTACGAAGATGTCAAGAAGAGACTCGTGATAAATGAGGATGAACAAAACGGCCTGCATTACGGAGTTGCCTCTGCAGTGGCGAGCACAGCCGCCGCTACTGCGTCAAATTTTCTCGACGTCGTCAAGACCCGCCAGCAACTTGCAGTATCAAATGAAATAGCCGCTATACGACCAGATGATCAACTCGGAATCTGGAAAGTGGCGCGCAACTTCATAAAGGAACAAGGAGTGTTCCGGGCACTATTCAGAGGGCTCCATCTGAGGCTGCTGCATTCGCTGCCATCGAGTGTTCTGGCGATGGTAATCATTGAGACGATTCACCCTGATAAGTCAAAGCAGGACGAATCGGAGTCTGTTTCAGCCTCAGTATTAGCTGCTATGGAAGAGCTCGAAGGGTGATTCTCTACGGCCGATTATCCCTTGTACATTATACATCATTAGCTTACGACCTACAATTCGACATCAAGACACACTGCATATGTACGTTTCCTTCACCTCGCTGAGATGGATCCAACATACCAATCTATCGCATACTTACAGTGTACGTTGTAGACGCTAAATATCTTTTTAGCTTTGCAGAACATCACTTAGATGACGCCAGCCATGGATGGTCCACGGAGCGAAGAAAATAGAGCGCTGTGCGCCTCGGAGTGAGTTGTCTGCAGATGCATAAGCCTTGCTCAGTTCCAAAAAGTTAACATTTTGAGGAGCTGCTTCCGCAATCTTCAGGGCAATCTCCGGTTCTATATTCTTCCATATTTCATAATTCGTGGGCCACAAAAAGGCTGCTCTCTGCCACGGTCCAATATCTTTCTGAAGAAGAGAGAGCACTTCCTGAACATGGTTCTTGTGGTCCTTTTCGAGCACACCAATTGGTAGATTTTCCAACTCCTCAGTGGCCGGTTCAACAAGCGACACATCACCGAGAAGACCAATCACTCCCAAAACAACGGTTGCATCTACTGAAGATCCTTTAGACCCAATACTCGAAAACAGATAATCTAGAGCAGCGGATCGCTCATGCTCTCCACCTTGAGCCCACAGTACTTGCACGAGCAAAATGACAACAGCCTGATCCGTATCAGTTACGACCAGTGCCCGCTCAAAATATTGCAGCGACTGGTCCAAGTATCTCAGAAAGTAGCTTGCAATCCCTGCCGTAACAAGAGCAGAGAGTCGACTGGTTCGAATTATTGGGCGAGTGTCGTCATCCTCTAATAAGGAAAGTACAAATGACGCGTTTTCAACGGCGTTCTGGTACTCGTTCTCTGCCAGCTGAAGGCGAGCGAGAAGCGCCTTTGCCTTTGCAAAGCTTATCAAATCTTCTTCGCCCTCAGACACCTCGAACCGATCTTCATAGAGCTTTGCGAGTGACTCGACATCTTCGATGCCCTTGCCATGGGATGATGCACGCTCTAATAACGACCCTTGCAAGAATACAGCAAGAGTATCATCTGGGCATGTCATATGGTATTTGTGCAGCGCAAGGATCGCCGAATCCAATGTCTGAAAACGGCCTTTTTTTAGGCGTTCTTCTGTTACAGATTTCTCATAGGTAACCAAACCATGGAGCAACTTTGCGAGCATATCTCGTCCGCGAGAAATCGTGTACGAGTGCTCAAACACATCTGATGCACGGTCCCTGTTTCCCTTGATATAATCAATGAGACCCTGACCAAGCCAGCAAGAGACGTAATCTGGATCGAGAGCCTGGGCCTTGTCAAGTGCTTCGGATGCGAGTTCAAGGTCTCCATTCGTCATATACATAGCTGCCAAGTTGGTCCAAGTTTGTGGCTGCCTATAGCTAAGGCTGAGCGATCTGATAAAGCAATGTTGTGCAACCCTCGCATTGATTCGCCCCGAAGCGATACCATATAGGTTCCAGATTTGAAGATTTCGAGGTTCAACTTGTATTGCACGTCTCAGATATTTGATCGAATGTTTGAGATTTTCGTCTTCGGCATCTTCTACACTCGATGACCACCAACAGTGCGCTTTCAAATAAGAAAGGCCAACGTTGGAAAGAGCCAGAGCTCGGCTACTCGAGTCCTTGCCCGACGCAGAAAGCGAGAAATGACATGCCAATATAACTGACCGGACCAGAGCGTCCTTGCGAGTAAGGTGATCATGTAATTCGACTTCATCCACCTCAATCAGAGTTTCAACGTCAGGGAAAAGCTCGTAACCAACTTCAAGGATTCGAACACAAACCTTTGTGGGAAGTCGATGCAGCAGCGATTGTACAAACAGAAATACCTCAAAGGAGCCGGCAATGGCTTGCCACACGCCTTGTGTGCTAACACCACAAGCAAGAGAGTCCAGCGAAGTTTGCAAACAATGAATAACATCAGTGACCGCCTCCCCGTAGAATTCGCGGTCGATGTTGTTCCTTGCAGACGCCAAATATGACTCTATCAGGTAAGAGGGAATCCGCAAATCCTCAGGGCTGTCTTTCAAAGCCTGCTTGAACGTTTCGATAGCCTCAGAATATTGGTGCAAATCTCGTTGAACCAATCCAAGCTGGTACCTAGCAATTAGATTTGACGAATCGATCTGAAGACACCGACGAAAGGCTTTTTCAGCAGCAACGTGTCTGCCGCAGTTGGAATAAGCTTCTCCCAACCCCACCCAGGAATTTGTGTCCTTTGGTGCCAGACGCAGAGCTCTTTGAAAATTATTGACCGCCTTTGCATAGTCTCTGTGATTCAGGGCGACGATACCAAGTGCTCTGAACGCCCAACTAGAATCTGAGCCTGTGTGCGTCCGGATCTTGTCAGAGTCGGCGACACGACTAGCCACAATCTCAACCAGATCCCATTCGCTTTTGCGAGCAAATTCCCTTGCAAGCTGTTCAGCAGCTTCAATTTCCCCCCCATCAATTTCAAATGCCTTGTAAAAGCACTTTGTGGCTCTCGTACTATCTCCCATAACTATTGAGTAAAAGAAACCCAATGATGTATAAGCCGGTGCGTAGTTGGGATTTGATTGGAGTGACTTCACGTAGCATTCAAACGCATTCGTCGCTTCTGATGCGTTCTGTTCGCGCTCGTTCCAATGACTAATACCAATTCGCCACCATATCTGAGATCGGTGATCAAGAGATTGAGGATCGGTTCCAGTTATCAACTTTAAGCACTCCATTAAACCCGTACGGCCAGACTGCAACTCGCCAACCAAAATCTGGCACCAGGATAATTCAAAGAGCGCCTGGAAGTTCTCTGGGTGCTTGACCACAACGTCACGTAGCACGCCAAGTGCTTCTTGAGGTCTGCCACGCTCTCGTAAAATAAGCCCTTTTCCAATTTTGGCAGCAACATTTTCTGAGTCTTGTTTCAGAACGTTGTCAAAAATCTGAATTGCAATGTCAAAGTTTTTCGGAGCTTGGTAGTAAATATACGCGATACCAAGAACAATTGAAAATTCTCGCTTTGCATTTGGAAATAAAACGGCAGAGGATTGCTCTATCCTTTTTGCAAGGTCAATGCCCTTGTGAGCAATATCTACAGCAGTCTCGTATTCCTGGATGCGCAAATAGAACCCGGCCAAGATACGATGCGATAATACGCGTCCCGAATCTGTCTCGAACCCATCCGTCATCATTTCGAGTACTAAACCTGGTGTCCACTGGGTTACTTCCTCCTCTACCTCTCCGTTTTCATTCATGCGGTCCGTCACATCAGAGTCCTCTAAACCAGTTTGCTGCTTAGTCAACGACTCCTTGATAGCAAATGGCGAAATCTCAGAGCGTAAGAACCCTAACAAAACTTTTGCTAAGCCCTCGCTCCCAAAGTTGTCCACGTAGTATTCGATTGTGGCATATTCCATGTCACCGAGCGAGGCCACATCCTGCCAATCAAGATAAATGGCCCATGCTAATGCGCATTTCGCTTTGACAATCACCATCCCAGACGCCAAATCAACAACTTCCTCCCTAAGCACATTCTTTTCTTTGGCGGGACACACTAGTAGCATCTCATATTTGTAGTAGAATAGCTTGAATTCCGTCTCACGCCGCAAATCGTCATCCAATGTTAGATTTATCAACTCTCCGTACAAATGTGGCAATTTCGAGTTGCTGAAGATTTCATATTTGAACTGATCTGTAGTCTTTGCAGTACTGCTTCCAACTCGCAGTTTATTCTTGCTGATGTATTTGTTTATTGCTTCCTTCTCCTCCTTCTCCAGAAGCGCGATTAGACGGTTTATCGTCAGACCCAATTCGGGCATTCGCGGGCTCAGAAATGCGTAGACCTCGTTGCCCGGCAGCTGCAGCTCTAAGAATCTCTTCTTCGCCGGCAAATCTCCTTTGAATTTAATAAATTTGACGGCTTTGTTGTACTCGACGCCAGCCCCTACAATATCAGACTCCGATGCAAACGCCTTGACCACACCTTCAAAGGCATCCAAGTACTTTAATGACTCGTTTGTCGCTGCATACAGTCTCAACAGTCCTTTCCATGCGGTAACTTCATGAGGCTTCTGTTTTACAGCACGGTTATAAGCCTCGGCACTTTCAATTGGCTTTTCTAGCGCATCATAGCACTTCCCCTTGAGGATTAACCTGAGTGTTAGCATAAGATAAGAGCACTATAGGCAAGTAATTTAAAAGCATCTTTTCTTACCCAAAGTAATTATTGGGGTCAGCTTCCAGTGCGTCCTCGATCAGGGAAAGCGCATACTCGCTATTGCCATCAACCAATGCCTCCCTGGCCCTTTTCAATAGACTCTTAGCAGACATTCAAGCGAACCAATCCTTTCATTCATACAAAACTTCGCACAACAAATAGTCGTCACCAGGCCTAGGACAAGCATCAAAAGGATGTACGGCTGAATTTTTGTGAATTTTGTTTTATTTCACACTTTTGTTAGTAATTATGTAGATTTGCCAAGTTCGATAATGTTTACAAGACTGGCGTGAATCAAAAAAGTCTCACAGCTCGCAGTTTGACATACTGTCTGGAGAGCTAGCCTCTCATACTCGATTGGAGGGAATGCATTGGAGCACTAATCTCCTCTCGGAGATTTATGACAGGATTCAGGATGGGTTGGCAACTGAAGATACCCAGGTTCTAAGTAGCATTCCGCAGCTAGCCCAGGACGCGTTATCAGATCTTAGGGGCCTTCTCACAACACCTGGCAAATCAGAAAAGTCATTATCAGAGCTGAAGAAAGGTAAGCTTGCGGAGATCTGCCACCTGACACAAATCAATTGATTGCTGAGGCGAGATCATATAGTTCGAAAGAGTCGAACACTTGACTAGAAGCTAACTAACAGGAACTATTACAATCGACGGCACAGACTATCAAATAAATGAGGAATTTATGGAAGTTTCTATTGTGCTCTCGCAGGAGCTTAATGTTGACGAGCTTATTGCCGCCGAGATTGTGGAGCGGTCAAGCGCTGACACTACTAGATGGGGAATGTCGCCGTTGTTGTCCGCAGTAGCACTATTTCACGTGCGTCGCCAATACGTTTTAGACTTGGTTCGCTTTTTCTTGGACAATGCAAGACCACTGGGGCCCGGCACTCTGCCGAGCGCTATTCACCAAACAAGTAAAAAAATTCTGAATATGCTATTGAAGGAAGGGCCATTTCTACCGTCGGTACTCGATGCGATGAAATCAGTCGAAGCTTCGTTGCAGGACGTTGCAGAGAAAGTAAAGAGAGCCCAATTTATGGGTCAGGCTGCTGATTCAGACTTCATGCGAAGCGTTAACTTGAGGCGTGATTTCTTAAACAGGGAACACGACACACTAGGACAGATATTAGTCGGCCTGGTACGCAATAATCTGGTTAACTCTTCTGACCTGATAACTTTGCTCGATATTGCAAAGGAGTTTAATAGTTTGGATCACTGCTTTATGCACTATGTGCCAGCGATTATCGAAAGTCTATTGTCTATCGATCCCGCTGTCACGGATGCCGGGCATGCAATGGATCCGGCTCAAGCATTCCAAGTTTTCCAAAGCTTTATTGGGAGACAGCAAGATTCTTCATATTGGTCGTCCTGGAAAATGCCCTTTTGGCGAGGTGCCTTGGTTCTCATTTTCGAAACGGCTATAAGTGGCCGTTGTAGATTCAGTGCCGAGTTTAAAAGCAAGTTCAGTTACGAAAAGGAAATTTTGATGCCTGCCAGGGACGCAATTGATGATGGTGCTATTGAATTCTTGCTTACCGTATCGTCAGCAATCTCTAAAGTGCCCGATTATCAACAGTACTACGATTACAGACCGTCCGTACAGCAACGTGTTCCCATCATCAACTTGTCTGTTGCAGTCAGCGATGGACTAACGGATCTGGTTTTCAGCTCGCTCGAGCGCTTTGTTGAGTCGTTTGTATCGAACTTTGCTGATATTTTAAAGGAAATGCGGTTGACAGAGGAGGATAACCACTTTGCGAGACGAAACGCACACTTTGGCAATGACGACTATTTCGAGGAAGACGACACAGCTCCTGGAATTGACTTGGAGCGGTTTTTCATATTCGTATCGTACCTGTATGCGGGCCGGCCAGAGGCATGTGAGCGGTTCATGTCAGACACGGAAAGTAACTTGTATGGGTTTCTGACATGGGCGTCTCACTGTGAAATTGAGTTTATGCAAGCAACGTTTTGCGATATGCTAGCCTCATTAGCCTCGGGTCAGACAGCGGCAAATGCAATTTTCCAATTTTTAATTGATGACGACGAGATTGCTGCCGGTAGTAGCAATGGTGACGCAATGGCCCTTGTCCGCGATAGCGTACACGAGAGAAAACGGACAAAGTTCAGGATCTCCTGGTTTTCAATCCTGCGGGCGTTTAATTACTACGTGAGTGAATTGTCGCCATCTAAATCTGCAGAACAAGTGAAAGGAAATGCGTCTTCTCAATCTCAGGGTGCTAGGGCAATTTCTAAGCCAATTGTAGCACCTGAGCTACAAGATGAAGTTCTTCTCATGTTGCATGCCTATTTTCGCCTGCTCTCTCAGGTCGTCAAGTCCGATTCATTAGCTCGAGAACGTCTCACGACTGGAACGAGTGTTATTGACAGGCTATTTGCATTTCTAGAGATCCAGAGCCCTTTGTACGGTCCTATCTTTGACACTCTTGCCGGGTTTGCTCTAACTAACGACCATGAGGCACGCTACCGCCTATGGAACAAGTTAAACAAATGGGCATTTTTTTCATCAATAATGACAATTGATGGAGAAGCTGACGAAAGTATACCGGCCACACAGCGCCTGTTCATCCTGATGAAGTCCACGAGTGACGTTATAGGATTTGTCACTTTCCTCGAAGCTCTTGTTCGTCCCATTGAGGTTCCTGGTGAACGACCGTATGTTAATCAAGTGCTACCTTATCCGCCGTCATCGCCACCAGGAATGCTGTGGATATACTCAGAGTTTGTGCTTAACGAGGTCTTATATTCGTCATCCGCTTCACAATTTTCGTCAGAGGACAAGTTTGCACTTCAGCTGCCATGTCTGCGCTATATACAGAACTGCCTCAGCTTATTAGATGCCAAGGCAATTCGACTAATGGCAATGAGTGGTATAAATGCAAATGTGCTCTTTCCGGGAATTTCTGTGCTAGACTACTTACGGTCGCACCCTTTTGGAACGGTGATGACCTGTATTTTTGATGACCGCATATACAACGTTCTTGTGTCTATCTCAAGCATTGGCATCGAGGAACTTGCGGAGAAGCCGCCAACACACCCCTTGGTCCGAACTACTCTGGCCAGCATCAAAATAATGAACACGGTGATTGACTTGCAAGACATATTCATTGATATTTTGGTGCGCGAGTTTCGCTCTGGAATCCCTGCCTCCATTTCGGTCACACTGGAGAGTAAGCCAACCGACAAACGCGAATCGTCGTCGCAAGCTCTAATACTGGCGAAGGATGCGCAAGTGCAAACTATGACTCGAACATTGGACGGATCGCTTATCTATTTCAGTACACAGAACCTCAAGTCCTTTGAGGAAGCTCTTCTTTTCAACTTACCCATAGTAGCACATTTGGCTCTATACAGTGGCGATGCGAATACAAGCCTCGCTTGTGAGTCGCTTCGTTTGCTACGCAGGCTGTCTAGCTCTCCTCAGTTCAACACAAAAGTCATCACTGCCGGGGACGGCCGTGTACGCAAAAATCGGCTGTTGAGTACTTTTGAAACTGTTGATGAGTCTTCCAGGATTAAGGATTCGTTTATTGAGCAGCTCGAGAGACCAGAGGATGCTTACCAACGCGTTGACAAGCACTCTCCATCAGAGATAAAAGCCGAGCTGCTGCAATTTATTATTGCTAATTTGTCGTTGAACGCCTATGGCTCAAGAGAGCCCACGGTTGCCCATTTCCTTCTTGGTTTCACGGTCAATGGAGATGGGTCCTTGGCTCTTGATAGTGAGCGTGGGGGTATTCTCTCGGATGTGTCATTATTGCGAAGTGTCATTGCGCTTCTAGGAGACGGCCTTCAAGATATCACTAGTAAAGAAGTACCCTTACAGAGCTGCTCTATCGCTAACCTGTGTGGTTTCATACTACTGACGCTTTGCAAGAACCCCTTGTCGTCTGAGCTTATAATCCAGTTCTTGCGAGACAATTCGTTCTTACTCTCAACCATTGCAATTGAGAGCAGTCTTACCAGTAATG